>VWRL01001663.1:0-25000 GCA_011833715.1 Carcinoscorpius rotundicauda | reverse complement strand
TTATAATCATACTTTTTTCCAGTGTTTTAGTCACATGCAATCATATGGCAAGTTATAAACAACAGCATTGTAAACCAAAAAGTGTCCACTTGTATATACATTTCCCATGATAAATTGAAGTACTCCAAAAATATTGCTGTTTTGCAAAATTAAAATTGAACAGTAATAAGTAGGGCAAATAACTGCAGAGGAATTAAGCAGTGATTGTCTTATAAAGATTCCATAGTTTTCCTTAATAACAAATCAGAAATAGGGTATTTAAAATGGAATAACATTGAAACAAATTAAAATCCAATGAACAAACATTAAAATGAATGTAGCAAAGGGAAAGGTCAAGTAGAAGCTTATAACAAATTGGCTATTTATTTCATTCCTTTTCTTGTAATTATGCTCATATTGGCCAAACAAAACAATCCCTTTCAGTTAAAGGAACAAGAACAGCAGCATATCCAGGATGAGAGTGTTTATTTGTGGTTAAGCACAAATATCTCTAACAGATTATTCATTTCATGTTGACCACAGGCATTAAAACTAAAATTTTAGTGTTATAAGTCTTCATATTTACTGCTGAGCCACTGGAGTTAAGAAGAGGTCAAATGATCAAGCCAATATTAAAGTTCTTAAAGGTCCTCTGTCTCTCCTTTTTTTTTTTATAAACACATGATTTTATAAAGTTTTGATTACTTGCATTTAACATATTTCAATCTAGGCTAAAGCTAGATTATTTGTATGGAAGAGAAAGTTCACATTTTGGTTTAAATATTCCATGTACACTACACACAAAAGGATACATTCTATTGTGTTAGCCAAACTCTTGGAGAAGGCTACTGCCATTCAAATGTGTTTGAAAAATTGGCTTTAGCATTACAAGTCTTCACACAAAATTAAATTTGAACAAAATTGAAAATCCAAAGAAATATTTAAAAATACATACAAAAAAGTGAGGGCATTGAAATTTATTTGCAATGGAACTTTATTTGTTTTTTTTTTCTTCTTCTAATCAGCTTTTAATTTTATACTTCACAACTGTTATAGAATGTTGACCCTATTGGATCAGTTTGAACTTGAAGGTACAAGACACTGGAAACATTTTATTACGTCTGTTGAAAATGAACATCTTGGTTGTCAAAAGGAATCATTTTATTATGTTTTGTGAATTAATTAGTCACATTTGCATTATTAATCTCATTGGGTTATTACTGACTGATACAATGTCAGTGTAATTGCATTAGTTTTTGATTTTTAATTTTTAATTAATGCACAAAGTTACATAGTATGCATTCTTTTCCAATTGTAAGTATCAAAACATGTTTTTTTATTTTCATTTTATAAGCCATCAACATACCACTGAATTATCAGGAGCTAGTCATTACTTGAACAGTAAACATTTCTGTAGTAAATCAAAGTAACAACTTTGTTCTGAAAGTGGTAAGTTTTGTTTGCTTTAAACTGAGAGTACTTTAAACAATTCACAGATTGAAAGCAGGTTTGAAAGATTCAGGATTGGATATAAATAGTCTTCATGCCTTTTTCCTTGACATTCCAGTGAGAAGAAACAGTTTCACCATGGTTACAGGAAGTGGACTTTATCCAAAAGTCCTTTTGCTGTCATCAGTGGCTTGACAGTGTTGCTGTTGTTGAACACATAATAGACATGCTTCCAGCAGTTAACTTTTACATATCTGTAACTGAATCTAGGAAAAACAGGTAAGCTGGCCTGTTGAGATAAAAGGCTTCATGCTGAGCTTGCTTGTTTCATTTCTGTTGCCAAGCCTTTAGAACACTTAACTATATATTAAACAGAGTTATACTTTTAATTTTAGCACAAGATACAGAGAAGCTTATAATAACAATCTTAAGGAGATTTTACAAACAAAACAGTTTAAAAGATGCAAACAAACACTTATGAATTTGCTTGGTGCAGAGATAGAAAAGAATTGCAATCATTTTGAACCAAGGAAAATTGACACTGGTTTTGTTGGAGAAACATTGGTGAGGGTACTTCATTCTATCAGTACGGTGACCATACAGCTCTAGAATTTTAGGCCACAGTGCAAACAGTTTCTGCTATCAGTGGTCAAACACTTGTTAGGTAAAGCTTTTTTAAACACTGGTTCATAACTTGTTTTGCCTTGGTCTTAACTTATAAGGTTTAAAGTGGAATTGTGTGCAACAAAATTTAAGTTTATACCACAATCCTTTAAAGGAGCCAACAGAGTGACTATTGACGATGGTGATGAAATCACGCAGTATTTAAAATCCTATTTTGCCTTGCCACTAGGAATGGCACATTACTAAAATGACTTCATACTGATCAACCAAAATACCTAGATCTGTTTCTTCCGTAACACAATTAAGAGTAATCCTGTCACAATTGTAATTATAATTCGAGTTGTGATATCTTGCAGGAATTACTGTATATTTGTTAAAATTAAGTCATTTGCCATTTATTTTTTCAACTCATTAAATTCTCCAAATACTTTTATAAGGCAGTAGTACTCTTCTCACATCCAGCAACATGGAAAACTGAAGTATCATCAGTTAATTTAATTAATCTGTTAACTTTCTTCATCTCTGTCATTTATAAAAATCCAAAAGAATGAGTGCCATAACCTTAAGCCTTTAAGTATCCCACTCCTTACATTATTCCAATTTGACTGAACTCCATTTGTAGCAACCCTCTGCTTTCTTCCATCTAGCCAGTTTTCTTTCTAAAGAACCAAACTTTCCTGCAGAAATACCTTTTTAACACACCATTTGTGTGGCTTTTTTGTTTTTAAAACATACACAAAAATTTTCTTCGTTAAATCTTTTTACATTTAGTAAAAACAAAGCAACCTGTCATTTCAATCAGTAGGTCTTGTTACATTTTCGAGATGTAGTAGTTTTAATTTTACTGAAATTTCATGCATTTGAAATACAGAAGTCTGCTTAAATGTAACTACTGTTTTACAAGTGAGCAAATGGAAATTCATTTGTAATGAGTTTTATTTCACCATAAAAATTAGAACAGTTTTACCATTATTTAAACAAAAAGTTTAAACATGCTCGCCCTCCTAGCCGTAGGGGGCGTTATAATGTGACGGTCAATCCCACTTTTCGTTGGTAAAAGAGTAGCCCAAGAGTTGGCAGTGGGTGGTGATGACTAGCTGCCTTCCCTCTAGCCTTACACTGCTAAATTAGGGATGGCTAGCACAGATAGTCCTCGAGTAGCTTTGTGCAAAATTCCAAAACAAACAAACAAAACAAGCTTCAGTGTTTTCATCATTTTGAATGATCCATTCAAAGTGAAAGACCAGAGTATGAGAAGTAATATTCACTTACAAATGTTGCAATGAAAAGCTAATAAAAAAAGGATGCATGAAGCTCAGTTGTTTCCCTTGTAAGTTAGTTGCAAGATATTGACTAGGTAATGAATATAAAAGTTCCATTTACATTTTTCAATTTTTCCTTTGCATAACTGTCAAGCATCTTACTGTCCAAATCTTCACCAATATTGTATTCATCATTCTGAACCTTATTTAATGTAACAGCATGTGCTTTGATATTTTGAACATATCTTTAATGTAGCATTCTATAATTTTGTTGTCTATTTCTAGCCTTATCTCAAAATACAATTAATAAAGCTTATGAGCTCAAATATGGTTTCAAGTAATCTTCCACTGTAATTCAGTGGACATCTGTGACATTGCAAATATAGAACCACCACCTTCTTTATATGCAGCAGTAGCTGTTTGGTATTTATAAATTATTTCATTATTTCACTGTATGTTCTTTAATATTCTGTATTTATAGATCTTTAGCCAGGAAATTTAGTGTATTAATTGAACAATCATAGCTAATTTATATATTGTCTTTATTTCTCAGTAATCTTTATTTTATGTACCAAAACTATAAATGAGTAGTTTTTAATTAAATTCATTGCTACAGTAAAACCTTACAAATGTGCAGTATTTGCTTGTAGGTAACTAGTTCAGTTACATATACTAGCTATGTAACGTTTTTGTTTGTAAACTATGTAGTGCTGTATGGAAACAAGTGTAGATGTTAAAATAGGTATATTTATTTATATAAAAATAGCACTATATCAACTGTATTTTGGCCATAAACAGTAAGAAGAATATACTATTTTGATAAGATATCTTACCTTCGCTCACAGAATAGCTTTTCTTGACTAGTATTGCTCTCTATCAGCACAAATGTTTAACATTTCTACTTTGGAACTGATGAACAATCCCAGATGCCACCAGGTTTTAATTGAAGCATTTCACCATGTCATGTATATATCAAACATCTATAATTGCAGTTTGCCTCTCAGACTGAGATGTTTCTCCTAACTTTTGCTGGATCCGTGGTTGGAAGTGGTACAGCTTAATAAGTTCTCGTGTGCTGGCTTGTTTCCTTCCTCCTACCGTAGAGTGAATGATGAATGCCAATAGCCAACAGGTTTTGGATTGGAGATGCACCTCACCTTTGTGGTTCCTTTTTCTACAATTGACTAGATGTCAGTTCCTGGCAGATCTTGTGTTGTTTGTAGCTGGATACTGCATATTTTCTCACTTGTTTTCAACCAGTTATCTTCCCTGTACTGCAGACCAAAAGTGCTGTGGTTGTTCCTATCAGGTTTATGCCATCTTGCCTGAGCTTTCCACCTTCATGCAATCTCCTGGGTACCAGTTTTGAATAAACCTGGTGTTGGTTGATTTGGATATCATGCAAGTGATGATGGATTTTCATGTGGAAGCTCAACTTCTTTACCAATTTCCATTTCAAGAAGAAAAGGTAGGCATTCCTCTACCTACTGCAAATCTGATATAGCATTCCAGATATTGTCTGTTGTTGCTTGAGATTGAACTACCACTATGGTTTGTTACATCCTAGTCACTCAACACACAGGAGTCCCGTTCATTGATTATACATGTTCTGGGATTCCTTCATGTTTCAAACTTTTAAGTTCACAGTAGTGTCATTAAAGAGTGAAAAGTACACCTGAATCAGGTGTGGTGTGCACTGAGGTGCATTGTTTTCGCTTTTCATTTCATGCCTTCTGGTCTTTTTGAGCACTTTCTTTAGGGGCAACCTGTTTCTGCATTAGACTTTCACCAGTTCAATGTGGGATTTTAGCTATTTTGTGTCAGGAGGTAAGATACCATATGGGAAGCTAGGATTTCCTACCCTTCCTCCTCACTTCCAATGATATATGGTGTAGGTCTTCTGATCGATCTTGAAGTGATTAATGAGTGCAGATTCAGAGAGCTGCTGTATGATCTTGTGCATTAAGTATGCATAAGCAGGAGATGCAGGGCTAGTGATATGTCTTGAAAATTGAACCAGTAGAGAGCAGTACTGGTCAGGGAAAGCCAGTTTGTGTACAGAGGTATCTATCAGAAATACATTTTCAGTGTAGGAAAATACTAACATAAATTTTCACTTCAACAAGATAAAATACATTATGAAAATAACTGAAGAGATGAATATCCATAGTCCTGTTAGCTTGGTACTTTAAAATTAATCACAACAAACATTTATACATCTTTATTTGTATAGTTGGTGAACTTGTCTTTTCAGAAAATTTGCTTCCAGTACATTAAAATCTTGATCTTGCTTGGCTTCATTTATATGTATATTGTAATCTCTTTTACACTATAGGATGGTCATATGGTCTTTCTGAAGACCATGTTGTGAGTGATACTTTTCACATGAACCACTGAGGTTGCTCATAAATGATGCTGATAATGTCACTACAACTTAATAGACTAATATAGATAAATTCAATTTTTTTAATAATTTAATATTAGCTCTTGTGCAAATATTATTTTGTGTATTGATATATGTACTCTAATGTATTTAAATTATTAAACATTATTGCCTTTAAAACTAATCTGGAGCTTATTTTCATTTGATGTGTACTCTTTGTGAGAAACTATCTTGTACATATATTTTACTGAATTACTTCAGCAATAGTGTTATTATGCATTGTGTTTTGATGACTAGAAACGTAGCAGTTCAAATATATATAACAAGGAACTTGTTACAAGTCATTAGAAAAATAGATAATTTTTTTCATTTTGTTTATCTTGACATTACTCAATTTTTTTATAATTATGTCAAAAGATCCAGTAAGTATGTAGTAAACAACCATAATTAGCTGCATATATAATATTATAGAAGTGTAGTTTCTTTATAGACTTGCAGAATATGCTAAACTTTATAACTAGGAAGATCGTTTTTTATCGAAACTTTTCAAATTCTACTTATAGTTTATTTTTTATCAAGTTCTGAAGCTTCAAAGGTTAGTTTATAGGGTAGATTGAATTATTTTCTCCACAACTAATTTTCATTGATACTTTTAAGGTGCAAACAGACTGCATAAAATTTAAATTACAATTATAGAAGGGTTAAAGTTGTATATTAAACATTTACACTGTACGTGTTTGTTGTTGATGATGTTCTATATTTAATTATATTGACTGAATACCTACGTACTTCAGTTTATTACATTTTCATTTAGACTGTTCATTCCCATGTTCACCTTTTCTTCCCAGGAACATTTGAGGAGTCCCTCAACTGAGCTTAAAATAGGTAGAGTGATACACCTCTCTCTCAACTGCTTTTCACTCACCCACTCAGGGTGGTTACTTTGTCTGGCTCTGTGCACACTCAAAACAAAGTCCATCTTCCTCACATCATACGTGTGATATAATCAAATTCTGCAAAGTTTTGTTTTTAAAATATTTTAAACTAGTTCTGTAAACATAATTCTTTTATACTTTTCAGAAAATTATTTGATGTGCTGGCTGCTTTCACTTCAAGTAAAGTCCAAAAACCACCTAAACAGTTTATGCTACATTTGTGTTGTACAGTTTCCAAATCTGGCTTCACACAGTGGCTAAATAAAAGAAGAACAATTGTGTCACTGACAATTTCAATGATACAGTGTGAGCCTCAAAGGTCATCTAACTAACTGTTATTTTTGCATTAATATTTTTGGATATTCAGACAAAACTAAACAATACGCTAAATATCCAGAGATTGCATCTGTGATGAAACCAGTATATCATGGGGATGATTTTCTTGTGTCACACCCAGCAGCAAAGTGGGAAATAGAAGTTATACTGCAAAAAAGACAATGAATCATCTTTACTTCCTTAATTTAGTAGTTTTACCCTTGTGGCATCTCAGCATAAACTACCTCATCTGATCACACAAGATGAGCTAAATGATCAAATTTGTGACTTGTTTTATATTAAAACAGTACGAGAAACTTTCATTTATGGTAATGGAACTTATCATAAAAGTCTTGCTTCTCACTACAGCATGCAAGATACTTTGTGTTTCTGTACAAATGTTAATGCATTAATTGAAGAATCAAGTACTGAATACACTCTTAAGAAAGAAAACATTTTACCAATTCATCTAAAGTTAGTGTGAAAACTGTGTTATAACATAATGGGAACACTAAGCCATTGGTTCCTGTTATTAATGCTGTGAACATAAAAGAACATGCAGCTTATACCTGAAGCAATCAAATATCCACTACTGCTAAGTCTATAAAGTGAGTATACCAAACACTGTTGTCTGTCTGGGATAGCCAATATCATAAAATTCATTTCAAAAAGAAGGAATGGCCAGTGAGAGAATTACGTTCCAGGAAAACAGAAAGTTGAGTTCCAACTTTCAGTGAATCATCAAAATATGTTTCTTCCTTCACTCCACCTGTTTTATAAGTTTCAAAAAATCAGTGAAGTAAAAACTAAAATGTGGTATCTTTGTTGGGCCACAGATTTGGGAAGTGCTGATGAATGGTGATTTTGAAACATTACTCAGTCAGAAAGAACTTACTATGAGGAAATCACTCAAACTGGTTGTTAAAATTTTCTTAGGAATTTACAGAGAAAAAAACTATGTTGTGATGACTGATGATATCCCTGAGAACTAGAGGAAAACTGGGTCCAAGACATCACTAAAGTTACACTTTTCACACTTTTAATTAAGCTTCTTATCAAATGATCTAGGTGCAGTGAGCAATAATCTAAGTGAGCACTTCCCTCAAGATACGTCTGTAATAGAACAGTAACATCAAGGAAGACAGTGGAATCCTGTGATGACAGAAGATTACTTTTGATTCTTATAGCAAAAAACTAACAACATACATAAAAGATGCAACAAGTCAGTCAAGTATTTTGTAAAGAGAAATAAAAAATAATACCATAATGAAAGTTTTAAACATGGCTTAAGTGTATTTTCAGTGTATAATTGCTTCATGAAACTGATGTTGCTATTACATGTTGTTTTTGAAATTCTTAAATGCAATTTTCAATAAATAAATACAGTTGTCAAGATGAGTTATTTTCACACTATAAGAGAATATTTAGAATAAACCTAACATAGCTCAAAAACAAGAGGTGATCAGTAATATTCAACAATTTTTAGAATCAGGATCAACAAATTACTCATGAACAGTTGTATTTTATTGTAAAAGAGAAGCTTCTTTTGAGCTCAGTGTAACTTCTAAACACATATAAATTACTGTGCAAAATTACTCAAACACTTATATGCTTTACATATTTCTAAAAAATTACTTTGATTGAATGACTCAAGGACTATTTCAACACAAACAAAAAACATGAATTGTATCTCATTAGTACAACTCAAAGCTGGTAGTTAAGACCATAATAACTTCCATCATAAAGAAGCTTACACATAGAACAACCTT
Source organism: Carcinoscorpius rotundicauda (assembly GCA_011833715.1). Classification (NCBI taxonomy): domain Eukaryota; kingdom Metazoa; phylum Arthropoda; class Merostomata; order Xiphosura; family Limulidae; genus Carcinoscorpius; species Carcinoscorpius rotundicauda. Next base: position 16,284 of record VWRL01001663.1, on the reverse strand, counting down.
AAATATAAAATTTTCAAAATACTTACAGATCAACCTGTACAAAATATATGCTTCATGATATTCCGACAAGTACCTACATTCTTAGTTACACCAACTAATTAGACATGCTTTAACAGATATGAGGTGTTCTTTCATTATAAAAAGCCTAGACACCTAGTTATCATAAAAAAAGGTTAAGAAAAACTATGGTATTTATATGCAAGAAAGTATCAATTAATTGTGCAAATTTATGGTAAGCACTGTTAAATATATGAATAAACAAACATTCTGAATTTAAGTGGTTTCCAATTAAATAAAACTAATTATGGCTAAACTAACTGACACATTCATGATTATTAACTTCAAAATGTAAAACGGAATTTTAGTTACAAACATGATACCATAAATTTAAGATTTTATTTCTATCTACCTCAGAAAAATAAAATACTGATAATATTTATCTACTTTGTATTCAATGTTTTATTAATCTCACATTACACATGAAAATCTAAGAATGTTCTTATTTCATCTAAATTTTCTTAGATGAAAATCTAAGAATGTTTACTTAATTTGAAACATCAGAACCTATCATCTTGTGAACATGTGCAAATTGTGTGCATGTATGATTAACTGACTACACAACAGACATTCAACTATTATTAAACTCTCGACAGTTATATTTGATTCACTAATAATTATGGTATTAATACAGAGAATTCTCAAGTTATGTCTGATATATTACTATGATAAAAACATCTATGGAGAGAAACTTTTTGATAATACAATCTACAACTGTTTCCAACTTTTGATCAAAACAAAATACCAAAATAGTTTAACTAAAAATTAAACAATCAATGAATATTATGTACATCTAACATACCACCATACTTATGATGATTAGAAGGCATTGATTCATCTGTCATGGTACCTCAATGCAAGCAAATTTTTGCTATAATCCCAAACACATGATGCAGCTAGCTTAGGAGGTTTAATTTCGTTCTAAACACATATCTTAAGATAACAATGCAAAATAATCCTCATAAACAAATATACATACATACATATATATACATACATATCAAACAATTTAACCAATACTAAAAATAAACTAACATTAAAGAAAGAAAAATAAAACATTACTTCATTCACAGTCTGCAACTATTTATCATCTTACCTTCATTCTTTGTAAATTTGTATTTATACCTGTCAAAGGCTAGTTGAAAAACTAAATAAGACTTAACTTTTAATTTAAAAAATGAAACTTGACATCTTGCAGGACTTGTCTTGGAGTAAGACATCAATAGTATCAGGTTTCTTAAAGGCAACACATAACCAGGTGACAACGCATACAACTTTTCAGGTGGCTATACATTTTATTTTTCCATCAAAACATGCATAATCATAACTGGAAAGACTTTAAAAATTTATAATAAAGCAGTATATTGTGACATTTAAAATTAGCTTTGATTACTTTTATGTTCCACTTACTTTTCAAGCAGAACTACAGCAACTTGTGGGTTTACTCTTAAATACTTGCTATTTTCTTGTCCATAGTCATGAAAGTAGGTTGCCCAGTCCCATGTCATGAAAAGATCTAGAAGCTATTAGAAAATATAACTACAAAAATTCTGCAAGAGAAATTCCAGTGCCCCAAAATAAAGTAAACTGCAATACATAAATTAACTAACAAACAAGAAGGAATTGTACACTAAGTCAGAAAGTAATAATAATAAATCAGTTTTACTGAAAGGAGACTGATCGAAAAATATATGCAACTATTTTACTTGGTAGAGTTTCCACAATTAATACATCTTTAATTATGTTTGTTTGTTTTTGAATTTCACGCAAAGCTACATGATGGCTATCTGCACGAGCCATCCCTAATTTAGAAGTATAAAACTTGACGGAAGTGAGCTACCTATCCCTAATTTAACAGTGTAACACTAGAGGGAATTACGTACTTTAAATACTACACATTCACACTTACACATAAGTAGCTATCATCTGATCTTAACATTAGTAACAGAAAGTGTATTTAATAGCCTAAATATAAGCATCGGGTGTAAAACATTATTGTAACAAAGGCTTAGTTGAAACACTACTCCATTGAAACCCTTGGTAACTTTTATCTTACTTTTGTCTATACCTCAATGTTAATAAACAACTGACAAAAATATAAATAAAATGCTATTTAACTTATCGTGGTGCAATAAGTGAACCTAGGGTATTATTTGTTTTATAATTAAGCTTAAAAATGTACTGTGCAATAACTTACTCTAAGCTCAATAAAGACAAAATATTAATTTTAAATCTAAATAATTTCTGAATTAAATTGTTTTTTTGTGTCACCAAAGATAACAAGAATAACAAACAAACCAATATGTATGTTAAACATTCAACATAAATACCATAGCTGGCTTAACAATATCAATTGGGAGTTTTGTTACTAAACGATGATGTAAATTGTAGACCATTACTATTAACACAAAGAAACATGAAACATACTGCTTATCACACATATTAATACCAGAGAGACATTTAGAGTGTTTCTCCTACTACACACACATTATACTTTTTAACACTGTAAATATGTGACAGCCATAAAGCTTCTTATTTCCAAAGAATGCAACATGTAGATCTTCAATGTTTTCAGTTTACTAAAATGTTTATAGCTAAAATCAAGTTAAAAGAAGTTATTTCAAGTCCATCTCATGCTACTTTTATCATTTTTATAAAGTACTTCAAGAAAAATTTAAAATCTTCCTATTACCAGTAAGCAGAGCCAATCTTTATGCATATACTCAAAAAGTGATTCACAAAACTATAACTTTTATCTCTGTATTTCTATAGACTGGTGGAACTTTTAAGCAAATAGGTGTATTCAGATACCAATAACTATATTGAATCCATTCAATGTTACACAGCATGGCTTTCAAATGCATTACTAAAGTTTTGGAAAAGAAATAGCAATAACTAACATACTGAGCAAGAGCAAGAATTTAAACTGAACAAAATACACTATTCATTTCAAGCAGGCTAAACTAGCCTGACAATCCTTTGACTGTGCACACAGACAAAATATCTGTTTTGAAGTTTATGCACATGTGAAACATGGGAAACTGAATGAGTGCTTAAATATTCATCAGTACTACATATAACCCAATAAAGGTGGCATAAAATATCTTAACTTGATTGACTATTCTTTTTAAGGATAATAACGAGCAATGATGAGTAGGGCACATTACAAGTACAGATTCAACATTGTAATTTATGTCAATAATAAGAGAAGACAGTCCTGTCATGTTTAGAAGTACATAAAAAATGTGTGTATTACATGAAAGATGCCAGTGACAACAGTTAAAAATATGTTAAAACAGTTTTCACAGAATAAAAAATAAAAAGGAATAGGAATTAGAGAAAATGATAATGTAAAGTAATATACAGTACACAATACTAACAACATATGGGAAATAGAAAAATGAATAAAAATATAGGTGACATTAACAAAATAAATTACAAAGTTGTTTTGAAACGCACAAAGGTCATTAATTCTAGGACTGAGAATGATGTCATACTGTTATAGAATTTAACAATGCTATCCAATAAACATCCTTAATTTCTTTTTAAAAGTGGAAAAGATTCACAAATAACAATGAGCAATTATGTTGAAACTTGAGAAAAGTAAATAACCTTAAACAATATCAAACCCAATGAAGTGCAGTTGCTTGAAACACCAGTTAAATAAAGTAATTGTTTTTGTCATTTTTTTAACTTTAGGTGTTTGTAAAAACAATATTTCTTTTGTGAAGTAAGAGAGGATTCCATATACTGTAGACAAGCACAGTGCTTCCTTGTACCTAGAAAAATATGAGACCTGTACAAGTAAAACTTTAGACAACCTTCCCTAACAATGGCTAGTGACCAATAAAAGCCAGTCTATTAACCTGAGACACACACAAGATCATCCTCTAACACAAAGAAAAAGCAATATGCAACAAAATTCACATAATACAAACTTAAAACTCCATTGAGTTAAAAAAAGAGAAAATAGACCTCCGTGATGGTTACTGAATATTAAAACTACTGTATATATATCAACCAGTCTCTATATCAAGAAGACCAATGACTGATTTTCAGCCACGACCACGAAATAAATAGTTATTTGAGATTTCCAAGAATATGGAAGCAGATCATTAGTCAAAACACAGGATAAAAAGTAATGAGTAACTAGTATCTAGTTGTTAATAAAAAAAAAAAAAAAGTTATCGATTAACAATCAGACTGAAGTGACCATACAGGTTACTAACCATGACAGTTCATGACCATCAGAACTATGGGATGAACTATACAAATACAAAAACTTGCTCACAATTTACTATTCAGATAACTAGACTAGACTGATGTTTCAGGCAAGACTAAGAAAAGAGGATTCTAAAGTATTCTAGAGATTTTTCTGAAGCAAATTAGAATGACCAAATACAAAGTTCGTCAAAATAATTATAACACAAGTAAACAATCTGATTAATAATTACTTTGAAATTTGTTTAAAGGCAGTAGAAAGGTCCAATGATTTAATCAACAGAAAAAATATAAAAAAGGAGAATAAAAGCAAATAACTTCATGAAGAAATCACAATTCCAAGAAGTACGTGACAAAATAAGTCATTCTCATTTACAGCTGTGATAAGACATAACTGGATTCCTCGAAGTTCAAGAGAGTGAAGTCAACAAAAAATGTATCATTTACAAACATATATGTGGCATTTATAATCACAAGTACAAATGCCATAAATACATTGAGGGCTGTCACTGACAATGAACGTAAATCTCGTGTATATATTTGGTTTCAAAATATATAAAAAGTGTTCTTGACTGAAGCCGACAGGCAAAAAATTCCAGATTAAAATGCACATAGAAGCATTTAAATGACATCATCTTAAGTCCTCACATCAGAAACTCAAAGATGTCTAGTGTTGATAAACAAGATAACACTGAAAGTCATATTTGTTTATCTGATCAGAACAGCAGCATTTTAAAACTACTTTATATGCAAATTACTGAATTATGTGCAAAATTTAATTAAACATCTTTACAATCCATGCATGTGAATGAAATTAACATTTTAGTATATAATTTAATGTTTATGTTATCCAAGTTTTAATTCTTTGTTTCAACAGAAATATTTAAAATAAATATTTTGCTCACATAGTTTGCTTGTCACATGATCCAAGTTATATAAAAAAAAATCCCCAATTAAACAGAAACTGACTGTAAACACATAAGCTCACAATGCATACAACTGTCTAGATGCCAATGTATTTTCACATGTCCTTTTGAGACATACGATATATGCAGTCTTAAAACTAAATCCACTGCAAAAGAGAAATAGATCTTACATCCTTTTATTGGTGCTATTCCAATCTTCTATACTTTGGAAACAAATTTATGATGTACAAGTAATTAGTTAATACAAGTGTACAAAGATGTTATAAAGAGCTCAGTTTACACTCCACTCCACCAACGATTAATATGAAATTGGTGTACAGTTTTTGTACTGAAGTAGAAGTAACAGCCTGCAGTACTATTGTCTACAGCACTTACAGGGGTTTATTACCTCAAAATGCTATAGTTAGAGACAGTTGAACTGTACTTAAATCTAATTTTTATATTTTAGTTAACTATGTATGATTTATGTTTAAAAATCATATCTGAGTGATTTAATGTTTTTTATAAGCTTAGCTAGTTACATGGATTGTGAAAGCTTTATAAACAAGATGGTATCTATGACAGCCATTCTGTTTTGGCAACATATCTATGTGGGGAATTTGTCAAAATAACTTCTTCATAAAAGGCCTATTGGTATCAGTCAACATATCAGAATAAACAGAGACAAAGAATTTTAAAAGAGAATAAAAATAAACTATAAATTAAAAGATAAAGACGTTAAATTACTAACATGTTAAAAAGATGTAAAAGGTATGTACACATTTCTATTTGTTAATTTTAAAAACATTTCCCTGCACTCTCTGTTGATGATGATAAATAGAGTTAGTAATATAGTGCATAAAAGAGAAAATAAAGTACAAACATTTATCTTAAAAAACAACAAATGATGTTCATTTATGAGTTTATGGAGGTTATACAAATGAAATGTAAAAACTGCAAGGTAAAAAGTATTATTTTTATACTTTATGTAAAAATTACTTTGCATGTGAACTACTCAGAGTCCAAGTATAAATTACTACATTACATAATGAATTTTTGTTAAAAAATCCAAAAAATATTTACAAAATGAAACTTTTGTTGAAACTACTTACTTTAATGAAAGTTTGTTATCAAGTTTTAGGGAGATAATTTCATTGACTACTTTCATTTTTGAAAGGCATTTCATGAGAGTTGCAAACTTTTCTTCCTATGAGTATATATCATTCTTCAGAGTTTTATGTCTTCCATAATGTAACTTTTAATTACATATCTCTATACATAATGTATGCCCATGTTACATACATATACAATATTAATGACTATTCTACAGCAATCACATAAAATGTATTTAGTCCAAAAGCAATGTTTACATTACTTGTAATATCTTTTAATATGAACTTAAATAGTAGACTTTTGGAAAGGCTTACTAACCTGCCTAAGATCAGCAAAGCACATCTGGAGTGCACCTTCTTCAAACCCTCTGACAGGTTCTGAATTAGCAAACACTATTGAAGACAAAAAAAGAACTCAGTTTAGTTTATATCCATTAGTGAATAATTATTATCTGTATTTGTTTTGAAGACCTTAACGTAAAATATTTGGATTGCCAACATAATTCAGTTTCATTGAAGCATAAAATGCTTTTTTGTTTTTGTCTTTGATCTGATTGAACATAGTCTGGAAAGCCAACATCCAAATGCAGTGGAGATTGTGTGAAAAGTTTATCAAAATGTGTGAAATAAGATGGACCTTATCAACTTTTGTAGAAACTTACTACAATAAAAGAAGTATTTTCAGGCAATAATGCATTATTATGGCCATCAAAATTGAACATGATTTACAATTAAATAGTTACAAGGGCAGCAGGAAACCTGAAAATTGTTATTAAGATTAATCAACCCTCAAACAAATAATACTGTGCAAGACTATTAAGTATTCTGATTATTTACAAAACACAACTGAAAAATAAATACGAACAAACTACAATTAGAATTTCATAAATTAATCAACAACAAAAATAAATCTCTTCACAGAAAACTAAATCTCATTAAAAAAAAATACAATTCCTAATTGACATAAAACTTTAAGAAGTTAATTATTCTTGGGTATCTTTGAAATTAGATTTTGATAAAAATGGTTTTATGTTTCAAATGTGATTCAAATAAACAGTTTCAATTTTAAGGTAATAACATTAAAGTGTGATCGTCCATAAGGTACAAATTTTCCAAACACTTAAAATTTCTTGATTTGCATATATTGTGTTAACCTTATTACTCCAGATGTTAAAAGCTTTAAAAAACAACAACAAAAGCACTTTCAATTTTGTCCATAAATCATCCATAAAAAGATCATATGGCACATAATGTGTATGCTAAATGACCAATTTCCATCTTCAGTCGTTGTCTAGTTCAGTAGAAATACCAGTGTTGCAATACATGGAAAATAGTCAAGTAAGGAAACTCTTATTGTATTAAAGTCTATCTTTACACTGTGCTGTTAGTGTCCCAGGAACCACAGTACTTACATTATACATACATTGCACCTCATTACTATAACAACTGAATAACACAAGCAAAACCAGATTAATACATGTGATTCATCCTCACTGTCAAGCTGAATTCAGAGAAAGTACACCTTACTTAAAGAAATGGGACTAATTATTTGTCCACAGAAGACCATCCTTTCCTTTTCACTATTGACTTATATCATACACTACATCTTATTAGTATGATAAAGCTGACTTAAAACTGTAAAATGTTCAAAGTTGCATCACCTACTTCAATCTTTTTTCACATCACCTACCTTTGTACTAAACTCACTGACTCTTTAATCTTTTGGGATCTTCTAAAAATTTTTCCTTCCATCCAGGATGGTTTTTTTGCCTCCAAATTAACAAGTTAGGACTAAGAGATGCCTTGGGTCTCTTTTACAACTGGATAATATGTCCATATCGAGGCTCACAATATAAAATTGGATATAAGGTGCCTTGTTAATATGGAGGCCAAGAAAACATACTGGAGAGAGGGGAAAATTTCTAGATGATACCAATTTTCATGAAAATATAGGTGATTTTCAACAAAATAAGATATTAAGCAGGGCGACAGTGAAAGTTATGTTTCTTATACTGAAAATGTATTTCATATACCTAGTCTCATTTAGTGCTGCTCTTTATGTGAAGCCCCCCAGTGGCTCAGTGGTATGTCTGTGGACTTACAATGCTAAAAACCAGGTTTCGATACCCGTGGTGAGCAGAGCACAGATAGCCCATTGTGTAGCTTTGTGCTTAATTCAAAACAACAAACAACAATCTTTAGGTGAAAAAAAAGAAAGAAAAACATGCCACAAGCCCTTTTCCACCCTTACTTTGGAAATGACTCAATTTAATGTCTCTCATGCAAATTATCATGGATAATTCTCTGCACAAAAAGTTCTACACACTCATTATACATGCAACTTTCTCTATTCAGTTCTATCAAATAACTGTCTTGAATTTGGTAGAGATTTGAAGCACTCATTCTGAGTGGAGAGAAAGTACATTTTATGTATAGAAAAACTAACTTCTAAAATTGTACATTAGCTGAGCTTATATAATCAGATAGAATCACACACTGAATTGGTGCAAGGGAAGAAAAAAAAAGCACCCTTTGAAAGAGTACAAAGTACACACCTTGAGTCTAAAGAATTAGATATGAAGATATGATGTGGGAGACTACACTATTTCTAAACCAGCTATACTCTTCACCAATCTGGGAAATGTGTTGTATATTCTGGTAGACAGAAACTGAGAAGTAAATCCAATTAGTATTGGGTAAAAATGGAAGTGTCCTCAGACACAAAGTGGCTATAGCATGATGGACTGTACTTGACAAGTCAACTACAACCACAAAATCTATGCTGCTGGAAACTGGCACAATAGAGAAGGTTGGTGTAGAATGAGGATCATACCATCTTCAACAAAAATTAATGAAACCAGAAGGGATATCAAACCCCTGACTCCTGAAGAGAGTGTATGTTAAGAATAGAAAATGGTATATTAACTTAGAAAACCTGATGTCCTGGATTGAAAAAATGTGTTCGAGAGAGAAATTGACCAGAACCAACCTAAGACAAATAACATCCTCAGAAATAAGCTACACAAAAGACAGTTGAAGAGAAAGAACTAGAACAATCCCAAGTTCCTCCACCATACCGTATCAAAACGATTGTAGGACGTAGGCACCTACTGTTTGTAGGCCCTACCAGCCATATAAGTTAAACCAAAAATTAACTTACAAGGAAAATTTTTAGGCATCTACTGTTTGTAGGCTCTACCAGCCATATAAGTTAATCCAAAAATTAACTTTCAAGGACAATTTTCATGGACCTATAGTTTTCATAGGCCCTAGACACTGTGCCTAATAAATAATTCAGCCCTGCCTCTGCAATACAGATAAAGTATAATTGAAGGAGGAAGTCAAACATCCATACTACAATGTGCAAAAACTTATACTTTTTGCTTTTACTCTAAATCCAAAATCCAGCCAATGGGAACCGACTTTCACATGGGACCAGGATGATGAAACCCAACCAAACGAGTAAACTGCAATTTGAGGTCTCACTCCTTTGGTCTATATATATGATGTTATCTACACCAGCAGATAACCACTTCCCTACTCTGCAATGAATTGTATTTTGCAGATATTTTATGTCATTAAACAATTCAGGACAATGCCCCATATTTCACTACCACAGTAACTTGGAATTGAAAATTGATAAGGACACCCAACTCCACTTGAAGGAAAGGGAGTGTGACGTGGTGGAAAGTTTGGAAATATGTCAACACCTGAGACAGTGAAATAGGAGACCATAAAACTATTTTTTTAAAGTAGACCAAGCTGATTTATTCAATATAAGGCATGGCAGGATAGGCAGCTATCACATTCTGTTTTACTCCTGTAGTCCATGATTGGTACAGTCTGGGATGGGTATATTTGTGAAGCAATTTTGTTGAATACCCCATCTCAACATTGTGCACTGAATGACCATGGAATATATTTATGTGTGTATACATGGCAGAAAAGTTTGAATTTTATAGTTAAAGAACACTTGATCAGGCAACACTTGACATGGAGTGTGATCCAAACAGAGAGAATTACAATGAGAGTGGAAATAATTTATCTGAAAATGTAGTAAAAGATGAAATATAACTTATCCAGGCTTGTTGTCACATGGAAGTCTAAAGAATAGTCACAGGTGAAAGACAACATTCTGAATAGGAAGAAGAAAGCCTATGCAAATAATGAGAGAGAAACATATTACATGTAGTCCAGATGCCTAAGAATTTCCTCCAACAGACGATGAAGGTGAGATGCCAGAGAAAAGGTAGGATGCTTAATTTGATGAGAAGACACATGGAGTAATGTATGGGAGGATAAAGAAACATAGGTATGAACCAATCAAATCAAAAGTTGAATCCATATGGTAAAAGGAGAAAAATCACAAACAGAAGACGGTTTCCAAGGAATAAATAGGTGGAAATAGAAATCATGAATGGAAGCTTTACAATATAACAATGATGAGCACATACAGAACACAGAAGGCTAGGAAATGGAAGGAAGGGAAATTGGAGTAACCATATCTAGCAGCCAAGATTTTATGGAAGAAAGAATAACCTGGATAAATAAAATAAGTTAAATTATAAAGAGTATATGAAACATTAATGGCAAATAAGTCAGACTGCCAACATTCATAAGCTAATAGGAGAAAGAACACCCAACAAGGGGAAAAACAATTCCATTATAAAACAAAAAAAAGGACTGAGAAATTGTTGAAAGACAATGACAAATAGCCACTCTTCAGTTTAAATGATGACAAGAAATAGCTGGAATAGAAACTAGGAGAGAAATGATTTCCAGGTTCAATGTTCTGTTGGACAAAAGGTCTTGAACTGCCTCTAACAGAAGCTGGCTGGTAATGGGATCCTGAGGAAGAAGGAAAGAAATGGATGTCTGTGATAAAACAGGAAGGTAAAGGAAGCATAGGACATGTCCAAATAATCCACCAATCTGTGGTGAAATATTACCAAAGGAGAAGAAAGTCACACAACTGAGTTCCCATCCAATTATCAACTGGTACTGTTGACATTATGATGATCTTCACTGAAGAAAACACCTGGAAAGAAGAACAGGTAAAAGCTGGGAAGCACTGGGATGGGAAACAGGAATCGGGGCTTGTTTTGATTCCAACTGTGGCAAATGAGCTACCAAAAATGAAAGGGTACAGTTTTGATGCAGGCATTCCAAGCATGCAATTCCAAAGTGTCTGGAATACGTTTGAAAATTTACTAAGAAACAGAGCTACACATGATTTTCTTCGTTGGCAGCAAATAAATATGACAGAAGGCTGCATTTTGACCTAGTAGGTTTCAACAACAGAAAAACTGTGTGTGCAAGGTGAGAGTAGAGAATGAAAAATTAGTCATCTTAGAAGTAACAAAGGATAGGCTGCCCCTCAAAAACCTCAGGATTTTGGCACAGAGTATCTGAAAGTAAATGTACGGTAGATAAATACTATAAAAGTAAGAATAAGACAGAGGCATTGGCTAAAAGCACTGGAAATCAGGGAGTACTCCCAAATTGGCAAAATAGATTCCAACACCTGTGGCTCTAAAAATAGATTGGCCACTTGATGGTTTGTCAAACAAACTATCCACAGCTTATAGGAAGCAAGACATGCTGGAACTCTCAACCAATTGTGAAGTAAAATGCTTTGTATGAACCCTAATATCCAAAGAAAGTGGGAAAACTAAAGGTAAAGAAGAACTGGGAATTATCGTACAACAAAAAAGGATGAGGATTGTAGGAAATCATAAAAAGGGATAAAACATCACATACCTGAGAAATCATACCTAAATATTCAATACCAGACCATGCTGACTCTGCAGGAGGTGTTTTGGAAAACATGAGAAAATCTTGTTGTGGAAAAAGGCTTTAAAAATCTTTCTCCAAATGAACAGGTTCAGATTGTTCATGAGGTGAGTAATTACAAGAGAAAGCGGCTGAATCACAGAACGACCAGTCTCTCATTGAATAATTGGAGATAATTCCATTAACAGGGTTGCTTGCACCTTCAGCCAGTGAAAAAGTGCTTGTAATAGGTGTGATATCTGAAGTGTACACACTAATGTTGAAATTCATGGTAAATAACAATATGTCAAACAAATTGTTTGACAAATAGAGGCAGCTGTATAACCAGAAATGATTAAGAACCAGCTTTGGAATAATAACTTCTAAAATTACAAGGATGAAACACACAAGACCAACATTTGAAATGTATAAATACATGTACTGCCAAACAAGAAGTAATAATCTGGTAGAATTGAATAAAGGGAATTACACACTTAATAAACTGTATGGCACTTTCACTGGTGGAGGTTTGTCTCATGATGATTTGCATGATACACACACTGGAGTGAGTCTTGTGGCGTGGATAAGAAATGTTTTTCATACAGATGGCAGCACTAAACAAGAATACCTTATCTTTGATGCATTACTTTCTTTTCCATAATTACTGCATAACTGCATTTTCAGGATGCCATTTTAACAATAATGAGGATATTGAAGTTATCAATTTAATACAATAAACATTACTATAACTATATAAATCCACAATCCGGCATGGCTCTGCAGTAAAAGTAAATTTCATCAAAGAAAAAACTATAAATTACATTACTGTTGTTCTGAACACCAATTTGAATGTCTCTTTACTCATCATGCCTACTGGACCATACAAGTATTTTTCCATTAATTTTTCGAGAATTGTCATGTTTGTTTCAAATGGAATTATGCTATATAAATTTCAACTATTATGACCATTAAATATTAAAATATTATTTTAAAATGAAATTATAATTGTCTAATTTATTTTTACTGGTGTCACAAGGATTTAAAATAGACTTGGTAATTTATGGAAAACAAAATGTATCTAATCTATATGTAGCCACAGTTTCCTACAAAATCTTGAAGCAGAACAATGTTACTAGAAAGCTTACAAGTTTCAAGAGTAAAGGCATTTCACACTAAAAATAACCCTTTAACAGTGATAAGAGTGAGAAATTTACAAAATTTTTAATTCTGTTTGCATTCTACCACACAGTTTCTCCCAAAGAATATTGATCCACCCCAAACACTGGTAGACAATTGCAAGTTTACACTGATGAAATGAAGTAGGCAGTTCACAGTGATTAGGTGTGAAAGCAGTATCATTCTATACTTGAAAAATACCAATATGTCAGAACTTCAATCATAATTATGGATACGAATCCAAACTTGTTAGAATGATGACAGCTTAAAAACATTTTGTATTTAATTTCAAAAATAGATGTAACCTTTTCATATAAATCCTTTGTTTTGTATGAAGTTGGAAACTCCCCATATATGACAGTATGATATATCCACTCTGACTACAGTTTCATTCAGACAAAAGTTGGCAGATGCTGATATAATCTTGTTTTATACATCTACTTTAACTGGCTTTCTTTGATAAAACCTAAGTTTAAGCTGGTAATATCAGATATAGGAAAATACTGGTCAACAGAACATCACATTTTAGCACATTTTTATGAAACTATAAATGCAGTGTGTTAAACAGAAATACTATTTCTAACATAACAGTTTCCTGTAAATGACATATACTTTATACACAGTCTTTTGCAACTTCCTTCTTTTCCTACAAATTATGCAATGATTGTGAATTTTATGAATCTTTTATCTGGGAAATCTAGAACGTGAACAACACAATATTAAAACCTCACATTCACACTGAATAAGATCAAGATTAAACTGTTGCAGTGCTCCCATGGACACATGTTTCACATCCTCGTCCATAAGGAATTCCACAAGGGATGATGCAATGTATTTACAAGATGACATACATGCTGTTTGAGCCACTTTGTCCTGTAAAAACAAAATACAAAAATTAATGAAGTTTCTTTCATGCAAAACATGGGTTTGGCATGTTTAAAATTAGCCAGCTCAATGAAGTCTTACTGTACCTTGTAAGCAAGTTTACTAGTCATTAATGATATCTACCCCTTTCTGTTTTGAGTACAACATACCTCTTCAAGCAGAAAAAGAACTCAACCTCCACTACAAAATAAATCTTTCATGTATAAAAATTATTCTACATAAATAAACTAACTATATAAAGTTGGTGCAGATATACAAAAGAACACATGCCTTGTAGCAATTGCTACTGATTTTGATATCGACAAATAAAAGATGTATTGTAACCGAGGAAAAAACCATGACATTGACAGATGAAAAATGCATTGTAACCCAGGAGAAAACCATGACATCAACAGATGAAAAACGCATTGTAACCCAGGAGAAAACCATGACATCAACAGATGAAAAACGCATTGTAACCCAGGAGAAAAACATGACATCGACAGATGAAATATGTTGTAACTGAGGAAAAAAAACATATTGAGAAATGAAAAACACATAACTGGGGAGAAAAACAATGTATACATTTTGCTTGATCATCTGCTAAATATTAAACTTAAAATACTTTTGTAAAACACACACATAAAAAATGACTCACTGGAAGGTTGGTGAAGGCTTGAAACGTACTTTGTAGGAAGGCTATTAAATCTGTCAGGTAGCTACTGGCATGTCCTTCAGGTTCCCCAAGAAGCCAGTCATAACTGGCTGTTAAACAACAATACAAAATAATAAATCAAGCTCTAGTGCAAACAGGAGAGAAAATTTTCATAATAGCTGATAAACAGTTGAAACCCACTAATGCAAAAACTATTAAAATACAAGAGATTTAAAATTCTTTAGATAATTTCTTTTCAAAAAAGTGATTACTGCTACTGTACTTGTGGTATCCAACTCATTAAAGTGTTCTGGAAAGTAAACTTTAATTAATTTGTTATCAACCTATACACTGTTACAAGTGATCCAGAATGAATAATACAACAATAAAAACTTTTACAATTATACTTATTATAACACATTACTATTAGGCATATTATATTTCTAAATAGTACATTTGGAATTGGATTTAACAAATAATGTGATTGAAAGAGTATTAATACAAACTCTTCTAATTCTTGAAACTTTCTAAAGAACTATATAAAGAATGTACTTTTTACCAATATAATAGGCTTGATACTAATGTTTTTCTTGCGACAAGTACAATTGTACTAATTCTCTACTGGCTTGCAACAAGCGCACACACCGTCATTAAAATATGTTTTTTTTTTGTTACCCTAATCCTTTTATTGAGGATTGGATGGAATCCACCCAACTTGTAACCACAAAAGTATCCACGATAGTAATTATACTATGATTTTTAATAATGTATGTACATACAAAATTTTTGTAGATTATTGGTAAACATTATAATAATTTTGAATATTAAATGTAAAATTTTTGAATAAAATATTAAGATTTTTTTAATTAAAGATTTTCTTGTAATTTTTTTTGCGTGTTGACTATCCAACATGCAGAGTAATTTTATTTTAAGATTAAAAATATTTTTTCATGGATCAAAACATTTTCAAATTTCACTTGTAAAATCTATATCACTTCTACATAATTATGAAATGTTTTTAAGAAAAAAACTTCCCACTTTATCAGCTATTTTCAATCTCAAATCAGAATCTCCATAAATATTCCACAGATTTGACCAATCTTGTAATCACAATAAAAAAATTAGGAAATCTATAAGTTATGTTTTTTTGTTTCTAGAATAGCTTCAAATTGTAAGCGAAAAACATAAATGTTTAGTCTGAACAGCTTACATGTCATAACATGATATATATTTATATAATTATTATTTTTATGGTATTAACATTTCAGCCATTGCTGGCTAATATCATAGAAATTGCTATAATGAGGTGCAAGTGTTCTCATGTTCCTGTACCCAAAAATATAAAACCAACTTTTACAAAATGATCTGTTTTGGTTGTGTTTCAGTGGATCAGTATGTTATAAAACACTGCCACATTTCAGTTTTAATACATTATATATACACATACATTATTACTATTTACAAAAAAGAATTTTTAAACTTACTTTTCTAAAAATACAGGGCATTAAATAAAAAATTAAAG
>VWRL01001662.1:0-25002 GCA_011833715.1 Carcinoscorpius rotundicauda | reverse complement strand
AAAGATACAACAAAACCTAGGTGCTAAAAAACAGAATAAGTAGATTGTCGGATATGGGACTAAGATTGATGAAAAGGGGGGGGGAGTAGAAGAGTGGCAGAATGGAATTGGAGTAGTTATTATAACATTTGAAAACAAGGTTGAATTGGCCAGTAGGAAATAGTCAGGAGGATCTGACAATGAAAAGAGTAGACAAGAGAAGTCATCTCATGAAGCAATTGGATGGAAGTTTACACAAAGATATTTGTGCAGCCAATCTTGGCTGAAGCCTTCGACTGCCAAAGCCGATGGATGGAGTACTGGTGACGAAATGAGAAGCAACTTGGTTATTAAGTCCCATGACGAATGCATCCACTTAGAGAGAACCCCATCAATAGCAAAGGTCCTGAAAATATGGGTATGAAATGTCCACTTCATCAAATAGATCCAGTCAGAGTGCACAACTAAACTGAAAGCACCAGGCACAAGACATGCTATAAGGTGAATATGATGTGCATTGATAAAGTATAACAGATCCAATGTCTAAAAACAGATATCTGGTTGATATGTACCATTACCATAGAATTGTCCAAATGAACCATCATCAGACAATGGCAAGCAAAATGAAGAAACTGCCACAATGTCCGATGTGTGGCTAGAAGTTCAAGAACATTGGTATGCAATATGGTTTCATCCACAGGATAATGGCCCAAAACTTCTTGATTAACCCATGCATCTCTCCCTGAATGGATGCATCTGTGAAAAGATGTAGAATTAGATGCATGGATGAAGCAGAACACTCACTGGCATATGGGCTTTCTCTAGCCACCACTGCAGAATATCTCACAGGAAAGGAGGAAGATAAATGGGAGTGGAATAAAGACCCAGATGAAGGCTTCCATCGTTTGTGAAGCACCCATTCAATCCCTTCAAACATGGCTATGACTGAGGAGGACCAGGACAGTCCTGGAGAACCACATAGCCTTGAGCAATATAACCTGGAAAGCTGTAAGTGACTGAGCTGAGAGGAAAAGGTAAACTAAAAGTTCCAATGATGTGAAGAAGAAGGCTGTGTGTGACTGATATTTTTGTGAAAAAAATGCCCCACATGGAAAAATATCAAGTGGGTTGATTTGTTTCTTTTGTTTTTGAATTTCGCACAAAGCAACTCGAGAGCTATCTGTGCTAGTCGTCCCTGATTTAGCAGTGTAAGATTAGAGGGAAAGCAGCTAGTCATCACCACCCACTGCTAACTTTTGGGATACTCTTTTACCAACGAATAGTGGAATTGGCCGTAACATTATAACGTCCCCACGGCTGGAAGGGCGAGCATGTGTGGCGCGACTCGGGCGCAAACCCAAAACCGTCAAATTACGATGCGCACGCTTTAACGCGCTTGGCCATGCCGGACCTAAAGTGGGTTGAAGTTATGACTTCTCCAGTTTAATCAGTCAACCCTCCAGAGATGCCACTGAATGAGCCAAAAGTCCATGTAATTATGCAATACTTGCCTTGAGACCAAGAAGATAATGTGTAAGAGTCCTAACCATTTGACAAAACGGTTGAAGGGGTGGGTCCAAGACTGATAAAACACCCCAAGATGGGCATACCAAAGATAAGAAGAGCAAAAATTACGTGCTTTCAGGATGTGTAGGTAAGCACTGTAGATAACAATTTTCATTATCTACAACCAAGGGGAAAACATCCATCTCTGAGTGAAAAAAATTTCCATGATGAACTTTGACAGTTCTGTAATTTTCTCTATCTTCACAAAATATCACAGTTTTTCAATAAGCGTTTTAAGTCTTTTGTAGACAAAAGATTAGAATTTTTAATGAAGTATTTACACTAAATTTTCTCCATGAGTATATGGAATCAAAGTGTTGACTACCCTGAAAGCAAAGTGATTTTTGTATTAAGATTAAAAATACTTTCCTTGATCTGATAATTAATGGTCGAATTTTACTTTTATGGTCTCTAAAACCTTTTAACTAAATTTCAAATATTTTAAAAGTAAAATTTTATTTCAATTATTTTTTCTACTCTAACTTTATACAAGGTTTGTCAATTTTTTGACCATGGGAATAAAGTTTGAACAGAAAGCTAATGAGAAAATTTTATGAACGGAAAATAGCACAATATTCCATTTTATTATATTTTTACTGGTTGTAAATAACATGGTGTAAAATTTCATAAAGAAGTTGCAATTTGTTCAAGAGAAGATGTGGCAGGTGGGCATGACAAGAAGATTATGATTTTATAGTTTATAGGTTATAAAAACTATGCTTTGGCTGACTAATAATTTATAATACATAATTTATGTTAAGTTCCTTACTTCTCAGAAGGACTGCATACTTGCACAATACCTTGATATGCTTACACAACCAGCATGATTTCCCGATTCTGCAGCAACAAATGTGACACTACAATTATCATGCAGATGGTGGCCCTCTGGTTATTGGTAAACACATGAAACACAGTTTGGAGGAGTACTTACACAGACTAAATCATTCACACACTACTTTCTATGTCAATGGCGTCTTCATTTACCAGACCTTATATGAGTTTTGGGAGTATCTTGAAGCCAGAAGCTTCACACAAAGATATTAAAAATGCGATTGTCTGGGAAGTAGTCAGCATACCAGATGAAATGTGCATTGTTGAAGAGAACCAATACACTCTGGATGTTGGAGAAGTTGCATGTTGAACAGTTACTGTGATTCATCATGCATCATGATATAGTGGAACCATGTAACAACTGAAGTATTTCGATCTCCACGGTTCCCTTACCCTGTGCAGTTTTACCCCACTATGCCATACCATTTCTGAGATACAATTTGCTGAAGTGTATCTCAGAACACCTGGTATGGGTATTAACACGTTTATTGACAAGTGGTGAACGATGTTTCAACGTGGTTAACAGAGAGATTTGGCAAATGACCGTTGTTGGAAACTTCGCTCAGAAAGGAGATTATAAATACACAAATACAGGCTTGTAGGGGGCGTCGCAGTTGGATGTTCGGTTATAAATTGGTAGAGGAATAAAGGTACTCCTTTATATTGGTTTAATTGTGACTTTAGTTCTTGATTGGGCCAGGCATGGCCAAGCGCGTTAGGCGTGCGACTTGTAATCCGAGGGTCGCGGTTTCGCGCCCGCGTCGCGCTAAACATGCTCGCCCTCCCAGCCGTGAAGGCGTATAATGTGACGGTCAATCCCACTTTTCGTTGGTAAAAGAGTAGCCCAAGAGTTGGCGGTGGGCGGTGATGACTAGCTGCCTTCCCTCCAGTCTTACACTGCTAAATTAGGGGCGGCTAGCACAAATAGCCCTCGAGTAGCTTTGTGCGAAATTCCAAAACAAACAAACAGTTCTTGTATTAGTAGGGCTTCTTTAATTTTGCATTTATTTACATTTGAAGATAGAAGTTCTACTCCCTTCTAGTCCATAAGAATTTTAATGAGAATGCGCTTGTCTCTGGAGAGGAAAAGATACATATTGATCAACTGTATTTTTTTATAATTAATGCCATAAAAGGGGAGAAGAATATGGCATTAAATTTTTAAGCGTGAAAATAACCTGTAAATTTGCTGTATATCACTCAAAACCAAAGTCAGAAGCCAATATTAATAAAGGTACTTACCTCTTCGTGTTGAACTTTGATTTTGCTTTTTACTGGTTTGTCTACTGTGTCTTCCAGAAAGATTCAAAATTGACACATTTTAACCTGAGAAATAATGAAGAAATATTTTGAATATATTTTTATTTATATATCAACAGGCTTTTCCATCTGAAAAAGAGACAATTGGAATTTCCGGGAATAAAGAACTGCCTTAGTGTGCTCTATCTTATGAGACAATGTGGATTAATCAAGCAGTCAAAGCAGAATAAAATTATATTGAGAACGTTTACAAAAATATACTTCTTCACAATGCAATGAAACTTTACAACACATCTTTACTGATAAAATTATGAAGTTTATAATCAATGAAAATGAACTGGGAGCTAAACATACAGCAAAATATGTGAAGAGAGACTGTTTTTATGAGATTTAACAGGGATATGCTGCCAATTTTATTATTTATCATTGAAGTTTCATGGATGTACACTGGTCAGAAACTAAACCTATTTGAAAAGCTATAATATTATTGTGTCTTCCACTTACTGATGTTTCAACATAGTTACTGGGTTCTGTTCTTCAAATTCCACAGCTTCTACAATAACTATATCTGTGGGTCCACAGCGTAAACCTAGTTTTATGTTAAGTAACAAAAACATTACTTGTAGAAAACAACAACTAAAAACAGAACCTATATGTACATCTACAGGTATATACAAATCACCATTAATATATCTTGGTTAGTCATGTCCACAGTTTCTTTATATCACCTTGTCACTAACACAATGTAGTTGTTCATTATGTTTGATAGATAACCTTCATAAAACAACTAATTGTACAAATCTATAACAATGTTGTTCATTATGTTTGATAGATAACCTTCATAAAACAACTAATTATACAAATCTATAACAATGTTGTTCATTATGTTTGATAGATAACCTTCATAAAACAACTAATTGTACAAATCTGTAACAATGTTGTTCATTATGTTTGATAGATAACCTTCATAAAACACTAATTACAAATCTATAACATGTTGTTCATTAGTGGATAGATAACCTCAAAAACAACTAATAAAATCTATAACAATGTTGTTCATTATGTTTGATAGATAACCTTTATAAACCAACTAATTATACAAATCTATAACAATGTTGTTCATTATGTTTGATAGATAACCTTCATAAAACAACTAATTGTACAAATCTGTAACAATGTTGTTCATTATGTTTGATAGATAACCTTCATAAAACAACTAATTATTCAAATCTATAACAATGTTGTTCATTATGTTGGATAGATAACCTTCATAAAACAACTAATTGTACAAATCTATAACAATGTTGTTCATTATGTTTGATAGATAACCTTCATAAAACAACTAATTATTCAAATCTATAACAATGTTGTTCATTATGTTTGATAGATAACCTTTATAAAACAACTAATTATACAAATCTATAACAATGTTGTTGATTATGTTTGAAGGATAATCTTGATAAAATTATTAATTATACAAATTTATAACAATGTTGACTTCATACTAAGCAACATTATTACACTGTGTCCTGTATAAATGAAAAAAAAGTGTTAACACTTCCATACAGATAATATAAAAGGTTGCAACACGGCAAAAATGAATACGAAGTAGCTGAAATTAATTTATTCCATCTCAATGTTTCACTTTTCATTTATCTCTGTCTTTTTGGATGTTTATACAGTATATCTTTAAAATATTTTATGTGTGGTGATGATTTACTATGTTCCACTTTTTACACCTTCACCTGCCACTTCCCATCTCTTAAGAAGTATCTTTAACCTCTAATTTCAGCTGTCAGTCACTTAACTACCTGGTGTTCCTCTTGACTTCCAATGGAAGCTAACAGTATGTAATGCTGCAATGGTTGTTTAATCTAAACATTTAGGATTGCTTAAATAAAATACATATTTTTTTCCCTCTCACAGCTATTTTAATTATGTTTGCATTAAATGACATTAGACCTAATTGTACTTACTAATAGATGTTTCATTTCAGAAGAATTATTGAACTTTTGCTGAAATAATATACAAATTCAAGAGGGAATTCTCAATAGCCACAACTTTAATTATATTTCAAATGGCTCAAGAGATGGAGCTGTGAACTCAAAGTTTGTACTTAAGAAAAATCTTGGAGCCATTCTGCCATAATTTCTGGTTTTATATCTTCCTACATTCTTGTGAAAGAAAAAAATTAAGCCACCTAACTTTTTGATAATTGCAAACCAAAAGGTTTTATGTTAATGGATGTAATAGCTTTTAAGTCCATTTACATTAATTTATATTCATGTATACACTTTTTTAACATTTATTTTGGTTGATTTTATTTGTCAATTAACTCTTTTTGCAATGGGTCAAAAGCCATGTTATCGTGTTTGTTGACTTGCTTTCAAAATAAAAAATAAAGTTCTTAAAGTATATTCTAGCTCAAGAATATTAGTCATTTGAGTTCATACTTTGTATGAAACTACAGACTTTCTACTTTGGCATCACAAACATCTAATTTTAAACAGTGCTACATTCATACCAAGTGACTCGCTAAAATATATATTTATGTGTTTTTCTAATGTTTACTTTCAAATTGAGAAATTAACTGATATATAATATCAAATTTTGATTTATATTCTACAGTGTAATTCCAAACATATTGACAAAAGTTTATAAAATAGTAGTTCAATGAAATTTTGAATGCAAGTCAATAAATACGATGACATGGCCACATGAACCATGACCTGCTGTGAAAGGGTTGAAGTTTTTTTCTATTCTGATATTTCAAGAGTACAAACACAGTATGCTTGAAATTATATTTGATATGGTTGGAAGCAAAATGATTTAAATAAGCCAATCTTATCTTCATTACCAAAAACTCATTTCTTGTACTATTATACTGAAACAATATAATTTAACTGAAGCATAATGATGAAGAAAGTCTTGAGAAAATCAGGAATGTAACTGTGACAGAAATTGTTCATGAATGTTTTTCTTTCTAGTAATGTATCATTTAGCTTAGTTTTTATCACTTTGATTACATCTATGCCAATCTTTGGCAAGCTGACAGCTATACTGCTTTATACAGTTCAAAAGAACAGAACAAAATGTGTTTCAATTACTATCTTATGACTTTTTCAAGTTGAAATATCGGCAATTATATGACAACCAAATTGAGAAACTTGAGTGTCAGGAAGGTTCATATTTGCTTGTTACATTGTCCAGTTTCTAATTCAAGAATCTTTACCTTTCGAAATAAACTTACATTTTATGGGTGTCTTTATTTCTCAATCTGTCTCTATTCGAAGAAATAAAATTGTGCTTAGCTTACAGAACAATCAAGTGCAAGGTTACACAGCATGTTACAAACACCAACCTTTAGTCAGCTTAATGTGGACATTCTGAATCCTTCCTGGCTGAATTAGTCCCCATAGTGGTTCAACATGATATATCCCAAAATTATTTGTCTTTATCTGCAGGAAAACAAGTGTTAAACACATATAAATACACACATATGTAATTCTAGAGCCAAATTACATAACATGATTTTCGACATAAAAAATGAGCATCTGTTGAAATATAAATAGCTGTTTACATTTTACAGTTACATCTTCCATCTCTTTATTTTAAAAGAAATACAATAAAAAGGTGAAATTTTCAATGAAATATGAAGGTAATTTGCCTTACCTCATATCCAACACAATTATTTGTGATGTTGATGAGTGTCAGACACACAGGAGCAGGTTCAGAATAAATGCTCTCTGGGAAAACCAGTGTTGCTGCTGGGCTAGAGACAATATTATATTAATTGGCACATAACATCAAAATTAACAGATAATACATTATTTTTGACCCAAAAACTTTGTAGTTGAAATTCTAAAAATATTTTTCTAAATTACTCGTAAAGTAAAGTACAAAACATTACTTTTGCAAATGATATTAAACTTGTTTAATCATTTTTCAAACATTTCTATACTTAATATTTTCACAATCCTCTTTATAATAAAACTTGTTGATATGCATGTATAGTATTTTATATATGGACTAATTCAAAATTTACTTTTGAAACACATAACATATTTATATTCAGAATTTCAGCAAAATTAAAGCTAGTACTTTCCAAAATAGCTAATATTTTATTAAAATAACACCTTCAACAGGAACTAAAACTTACCAGATCTTCAAAAATGAACCGACAGCAATGGTTTTCCATGGGAAAGGAAGTGGTGGGGAAGGAATATCTCGGTCTTGAGGTACCTAAAATTCAAAATACATTAAACACCTTTATTGGAAAACAGTGCATTCAACCTCACTTTTCAACAAGTATAACAGGTTATTTAGCTGTCACAGTGTACCAGTTTCTCTAACGAGTTAAGCTAATATTTACAAATACAGTAGTTTAAGAAAAAAACAATCAAAATAAATAAATATCTAACTTAAAACTTTTGGCCTAACAAAATATTCAGAGAAATTTATTTTCAAACCATTTTCACATTAAAACACTTTTCATACAAAATAAACCAATAAAAAACACTTAAATCTGCCCCTTCTTCCAACATTAATAGTTCCACATGTGGTTAGGGTATCAAGAAATGTCTGTATAAATTCTTAATCCATAGTAATTTGGTTAAAATTTCATTTATGTTTGTGTAATTCAACACAACTCATAATAATGTTTGAAAACAAAAAGGTGGGGATATTATTGGTCAATAAACTTATATAAGTGTATATATAAGATTTGCTATTCTCTTACTGTGCTGCCCTTTACATATGAACTGTTTCCTTCTCATGCTACAAAGCTTCTGCTCCTCCCTGCTAGAATTACTGTATCTAACATCACTGTTAAATAATTCATCATTCACCATCTCTTAACTAACAGCAGCATGATATACTCATGTGATGCATGTGGCTCCCTCTACACTCCTCTACCACACCATCTCTTCCAAGTTTGACAGAAGGTATCAGATCAAGAGAAGTGGGGAGAAAGTGTGATGACGGAAAGAACCTACCAAAAGTTCATTTTTTTCTGTTCAGGAAATTTATAACTTCTGATATGGTATTCACCTCCTCATTCAAGATTAACTGGAATCCTACACTGAGATTGAGGGTCTGGGATGAGAAATAAAAAACAGGTAGCCCTGAAAGTGTCGAAATGGTCCCCCTAATTATAAGATATAGATCTGCACATCTTCTCTTCATATACAAGTGGAATGTTAAGACAAAAGTGCACAAATTGAAAGGTGCACATCAAAGTGGGAGAGAGCATGATAGGAAAGTAGTCTTAACCAGAGTAAGCAAAGATAACTCAGTCTCAAAATAGTAAAGTGGTTAAACAAAGATGTGTCCCTGAGTTTAAAGTGGCTAAGGCAAAGCAGACCATACTTGGTAAGTAAATTACACCCACAACCTTCTCATGGGGCACTATCATACTGTCTTTACTTCAAATCCAAGAATCCACTGATCTAGAAATTAACAACTAGTTTTCAACAGACGTCTATCACATGGAATCAACTCCCCAAATGTGGCACTGACCAGCATTATCCAAAGGCAATAACATCCCCATAAGAAGAAAAGGAGGGATACTCAAGAGATTTACTGCAACAATGCCACATACTACTACTGTGATCTACAACACAGATACACCAATCAGGAGAGAACTACAGACAACTTCCAGTGATTACCTATGATGATTGGTTCGTTCTGGTTCCAAACCTCCTTCTGGGTACTGACAGAAATGTGAGGGTAGGATGACAGTTTCCAATCAAGGGGATGAACTGCAATTTTGACAGCTCAACTCCAGAGTTAATGTAAATGGTATCAGCAGGCCATTTTATATAGTAAGGTGATGGGTTCAACTCCATTGGTCATATAAAATGGTACCATAATGTCACATCTCATCTACACGAGCAGAACATTGCTGCCCTACTCAAGAGTGAATGGTTGTAGCCATCTTTTTTTGTGGAACCCCTTCAAGTGCATGCCCTTCACAATCAACCACCTCCAGAAGCTTGACACTGGAAATTGGTAAGAACTCCCATACTCCACTTGAGGAAAGGAGAGTGACAATACAGTAAAGAGTCTGAAAAAATGATATCTTTTAAGGCAGTTAAATGGGCGACTATGAAATCTTATCCTGAAAGGAAGAACTGACCAAATGGTTCACATGAGGCATGGCAAAGATGGGCAACAGTTCCTTTCTGCCTTACCTACACAGTCCATGGGTGGGACAATCCAGAAAATGCCTGTTTGTGAAGCAAAATATCACCATGTTATTTGCTGTCAAGGAATCTTGTGGAACACCCCATCTGAACTTCGACTGTGTAAAGCCATGGAAGATAAAATGAAGATTTACAGTTAAAGAACACCTTGTGAAATACCATTCACCCTTGATGAGATTCATGAGAGAAAGTGGTAAAACATGGTAAAAAATTTCCTAAATGAAATATAATAAAAACTTACCAGTTACAGTCACACCAAAGTATGAAAAATGACAACAGGTGGTAAATGAAGTGTATATCGTCATATGATGAAGATTGGAGTAGTCTACATGCCAGACAGTAGAATCTCCTATATATATGCCAAAACGGCTCGTTTGAGTTGAGAAAATGTTTGACATAGAAGAGCAAACGACATTTCGACCTTCTTCGGTCATCATCAGTAAGCTTGTCGAAACGTTGTTCGCTCTTCTATGTAAAATATATTCTCAACCCAAACGAACCGTTTTTGCATATATATTTATCTACAAGTGGGTTTTCTCGACATAACTGAGTAGAATCTCCTCCATTGGACGAAGAAGACAAGAAGTAAGAAAAGGAAGGTGTTGAATGTGATGAAAGGAAGCCTGGGAAAAGGTACTGGAGGAAGAATATAGGGAAGAATAGACCAATTAAACCAAAAGGCAGATACAACCAGTGAGGGTAGAAGATGAAAGAACATGATGGGAGGTGGACTGCCATGGAATATAAAGTCAGGAACATGTACTCTGTAAGCTATATAACAATTAAGAACCTCGACTTGACACAGATCCAGCCTATCCATATCCAGTAGAGTGTAAAGATTGGATACAGAAGGAAGAGAAATAGTTGAAAAGGAGAAACAACTCTCCCAAGCTATAGACGTCTTGAAAAGAAAGGAATAACTTGTTTAAAGGAAAAGATACATAGCGTGGTAAAGAGTACATGAAACATCAAAAGCAAACAAATGCAAATGCCGATGCCCACAGGCTTATAGAAGAAGGAAATAAGGTTTAAGGGACAGATGGCACAAGGAACGTGGTTCAAGCAGAGGTAAAGAAACAATCCATTAGCTTGGTTAAAACAGGAGAAGTAAAACTTCTGTACTTAATAATGAAAGGTTTTGGATAAGGCTATCAAATATCCGGAAAGGCCCAGGTGAAAAGTTCTCCAGCATGTCGAACTCTAACTGTGCAATAAAGCAAGATAAGTCTGATACCAGCTGCTGATCTACATTTTTCATGGGAACAACAAAAAGTCAGAAATACCCCCATTCAAAGGATGGAGAACTATTTTGATTGCCCTCTGCAAAATCAATGCTCGAACTGATTCTGACAGATGCTTGCTAGTCATGAAAAAAAAGAAAGTAAGGATAAACAGGAGATGGGGAAAGAAACTGAATAAGATGCCAGTGAAAAAGGTACTCGACAAGCCAAGCAACCACTGAACCCAAACAGATAAGGTAGTCACTGGTACTGGTAGGGAAGGGAGGAGTAGGACATTGAGGAGAGCAATGAGAAGCACCCTTGATTAAAAGGAACATGTAAGGACAGGAAAAAAGAATAGGAGGCATATGAGGTTATCAAGACAGCAAAGCTACAAAAATCATAAGGGTGGATTGTTAATGAACAGATTTCATCTGAGGCTTGATATATTCAGGAACTGTACAAAATAAATACATCTCAGAAAAGGTGCCAGACGTAAATCCCCAAGTTACAGAAAGGATAAACTATCCTAAACAAAAACTGCATCCCATCCTACAAGATTAATATCCCAACAATAACGTAACCATGTATGTTACATCAGAGCCAAAGATGCAATGTGGGCTAAAGTGGAGGACAAAAAGGTAAGGATATCTGCAGAAAATCCCACAGGATTTCTCTCAAGAGTCTCAGATACAAAATTAATTGAAGAAGAACACCATAAGAAGGTGGTTAGGGGAAGAAAGAGCAAACTGATAAGAAGTCCTTGGAGAGGGAAAAAAGAATGCTGATCTCTTTATTTAATTGCAAGACAAACTGATGAGCATGTACTCAAATATCAAAGGAGGTGTAAAAACCATAAAAACATGGTAAATATGAAATAGGGGAAAGGGATAAATTCCCACAAACCTGAGACACAAAACTCGTAAAGAACAAATTTGGCATAGATGATTTTTCAGGCTGTGAATGAGAAGAAATGGCTGACTCTGGAGAAAGGAAAAAAGTATCAAAGTCTTCATTTTTCTGTATACAGGAACCTGGACAATGTCTGGGGACAAAGGTTGACCCAAGTAACATTCTATCTCCTGATAATAAAAGCAGGTAAATCCATCATCAGGTCAAAAATAATGCTGGTGTGACTCCCAAAGTGGTAACATGAACATCAGAATTTACTGCACAATAAATCCAAGAATGAAAATGTAGTTACAAAAATGAACTGATAAATATTAATATATGAATTGGTGGAATGAATGAAAGTAACCACTTAATATTTAAAAAACTTATCTGCCGCATTGGAAGCACAAGCCAACCAAGAGATTACAACAGAATAAAAATTGTGCCAAATGAGAAGTCATGGTTGGAGTATAGAGGGATTTAAGTGAAGTGACAATATCATGTTACTGTTGCTTAAGAGGTGACACATGATGAGTTACGTCAGAAACATGGTGAGATATTGTAATTTCAACAGGGATAGAAGTGGAAGGCTTGTGGTATACACAAAGTTCATATATAGAGGGCAGCATTGAACAAGAGAAGCTGATCTTGTGAGCAGTGTGTACTGTATCAAAATGTGTTTTCTTACTTTGTGTCCAATAAACAAATTTTATCATACTAAAACTTATTAGTGAATTATATATTCCCTATGTCAAACCATGAGAACGAATAATATGAAATAAAACAAAAAAAACATTTGAAGACCCAACAAATTAATACTTGCCTTTTTTTCACTTTGTTCGCCATTTGACTGAATATCATAGTCCAGGATACGCTACGTAACACAAAATAAAACAAACTATTTTTTATATTTATAAGAGTGCTGGTTTGAATCAATGAACATTTTATTACATACTGTGAACATGGCATACTTGATGTACTGTTATCTTTGCAGCAACTTTTTCAGAGTAAATCTATCATTATTTATTCAAACATGTCAGATACAGTTTTAAACAATTGGAAATTGTAGTCCATATAATTAATATACATTATCTCATTAAATAACACATTTAGATATGCATTTAATTAGAAAATTTTACAATTCATTTATACACAAATACTTACATAAATACATACTGCAGTGACACAATTTTATTTATACAGCTTCAATCAATAATTTACAAATTTATTTACAGGTAAATAACACGATTTCAGTGTCACTTCAGCAAAGTTTAAATAAAAAATATGAACTTCCTCAAATGATGTTCGTATGGTTTAATTATATAAGCCGATGCTTCTGTTGGTCTGTCAATCTTAATCATAAATACAAACAATATATTTCAACATGTCATTTAAATACACAATTTTTGCTGCTATTATTAACAGCTTACATCAAGAAAATATTTTGAGCTTTTGTTTTTCTTTTGTAATAACATATTTACACACAGGAATGAAAACAGAAAATAACCACCAAACACTTTGTATTTGAAAAACTTATTCAAAAATATAAAAAAAACTTTCAAAGTAAAGTACACATACAGAACCCCCCAGGTGGATTGGCAGCTGGTCAAGAGCTATATAATTGTTTATCGACGCTTTGTTGATAAACTTGAATCTTCTTCTTGTTTCAGCTGGTAACCTGATCTTTAGAATCTTCCAAAAGGCTGAAATAATAAAAAAGTGTCTTCAAATATCCATTAAGTGCACCCTTAGTATGACTGATATGAGCACTAGGTCAGATTCCTGAACTAAGTCTGCTGAAATAACACTCAGAATTCACTTTCATAACAATGTAACCATTCTATTAGTTTCCCTACATTTGCAATGTATAGAATCAAGTACATGTTTTGGACGATACCCATTACATTAACTTTGCACATTTATATTAATAATATACTTACTCTAGATTCACATCCCAGCTGTTAAAATTAATGCCACAATAAATAACAATCACAAGACTTTACATAGTAGCTACTTATAGATACACAACAGTATCTAATACCTGCCATGTCATGCAAAACAATATTGGTAAAAGTACATTCAATTTTAATCAACATATTTAACCCCAACCTAAAAATACATTGTTAATCACAAGCAAATACGAGTGATCTACAATACAAAAATAAAAATATGTAAAAATGACCAAGCCATAACACAGCCATCTTTTGCAACTACACTTTCTCAACATTTTTAGTTACATGTATGCTGGGACAAATTTGAAAAACAAAAGAAAAACATACCTTTACACAACCAAGGCATTTCATAGAAATATATGTAACCTGGAAAATAAAGCAAAACAATTTGATCAGAGATTGGTTTATAAAAGGTAATAAAACTTCTCAGTAAAGCATTTAATACCTTATAAAGGTTTCTCAAAATAAATTACGAGAACATAACTAAAGTGCTGTCATAATTTTGACAAAGATACTCAAACAAATGTTTCAAAAATGGCTCATCAATAATGTCATATGTATTACTCTTAGGAATTGCGACTTGACTCAAAAATTATGGTACCAATAAATTTTAGTAAAAGCAACAATGTTTAAAAAATCATTTTAAATCATTTACTTTTTCTACTTTTAATTGTCAAATTGTTGCATGTGAAATGCAGATATTTAAAGGAAAATGTGAAACTGGTGCATCTTTTTGTTGTTTAATTTATTTAATCAAAATAAGCTTCTTATTTTTCTGCCAACGAGTTTCAAGTTTATAAATGCCACCTTTAAAGAACTGGATGTCTTTTGATGTGATGAAATATTTGAAGGCAGTTTCAACATACCTTTGGTTTGCAAAGTTTATCCTTTAAAAATGTCCAAAAGTTTAAAAAATAAGTGATAATCTCTCAGAGAATTACCTGGTGAATATAGTAAATGAGTTAAAAATTTCATTCTGAAGTTTATTTAGCTTTTCAACAGTAATGCATGAGACATGAAGTTGAGCATTGTAATGAAGCAGTATGGAAACACTAAAATTCATAATTGCTGGATATTTTCATGGCAACTACTGATGCATAATTTCCAGTTCACAACAATATTTCTCTGCTGTGATTGTTTCTTGTGGGTTTAAAAATGAATAATGGAGCACTCTTGATGATGACCTGACCACTAAACAATGACCATACGCTTCTTAGGGTGAAGAGCTGGTTTTGATTCTTCTTCATAGCAGAGCCACCATCCAAATTGTTGTTGATTATCACAAAGAATCCATTTTTAATCACAGGTGACAATTCTATGCAGAAACAAGTCATTTTTGTTGAGCAAAAATTGAGGAACAAATTTCAACTCATCTCATTTGATGGATTTTCAATCAATTCGTGAGGTACCCATTTATCAAGCTTTTTCACCTTATCAATTGCTTTGTGATGTTTGGAAGCTGTCGAATATTTAACATTAAGGTTGTCTGCAAGTTCTCTCATGGTTAGATTCAACTAAAGCTTTCAATTCTTTTTCATTATTGGATGTATAAGGGCACCTCCAAGGCTCATTTTCAAGGCTAGTCTTACCAGAACAAAATCTCCTAAACCAACGCTGTGCTGTGCACTCATTAACTGTGCCATCACCAAAAGCATGGTTGATATTATGAGCTGCTATCACTGCATTATGAACAAGCTTGAACTCATTCAAAAAAATTACACAAATATCAATTTTTTTCCACAGTGACAAAAGTTAATATAAATACGACTTAGTTTCTCAAATAACAACAATGAAGTGAGTTTGAAATGAACCAGATAGTATACTATATTATTCTGACAAATTTACAATAATGCTACTCTTTCAGCCACTGAAAATCGAATTTAAAATTTGTGCATGGAAATTCGACATTTCATATCTAACAGCCTGATACTTAATTACAGTTTACCATAATGTTCACCATGTTAATTTCAAGTAATGCAAGAGTAAAGATATCAAACTAGGCATTCATAGTTTTTGACATATACTGGTTTTAAGAAAGAGAATATTAGTTATGTACTTAAGAAATGTAATAATTTTGCTGTTTTATAATCCATGGAAAGAACTACAAATGAATTAAGTTGTTGTTGGCCTGTTTATGTTCAACATTACTTCTTAATTTTTAATTTACTAAAGCTTCTTTCTGCCAAATCAATTTCAACAGAAAACTTGGAGAATATTCTCAATAAAATGTCGATATTTGGAAAAAAAACTCTGGTATCCCTTTCAACAAGATACTGTAGTATTTTCACTTGGTACATATCTAAACATCCACCATTTCAACTTGAGATTCATCAATATTATGTTGGTTTTATTATGTATATCAAAATTGCACTTAAAAATTGTTTTCAGTTTCAGAAATTTTACACATCTCTGAGTAGCAGTAAAAAAAAATAACAGCACACCACTCAAATTTTACTTCAAGAATTACACAAATAACATTCATACATTTTGCAAGAGGATATGAGTCTGAAATAGTAGTTTCAATTAATTTCTAATAAATAAATTCATGAAAGGTGAGTCATATACTTACCCAAAGCTAAAGGAAAATAGTATTTAAATAGGGTTGTTATATACATGATCAGTTCCATATCCTGTTTTAGAAAAAGAATAAAAAAAATCAATTTCCAAAAACAAATCACCATTCAAGAGTAAAAATATCTGGTTATGATAAATCACAATAATAAAATAAAATTAAAAAAATACCAAACATAAAATGAAAATTATGGACATTTAAATACACATTTCAACCATGAGAATATGTCATAACTCAATAATATTCAAAAAAGAAATACAAAGCAATCTAATGAAAAGCAAATAAAACCTTCTTCAGCTGCTAGAATGCCAACTACAAAATCTAAACAAAAATAATGTGTCATATGGCACTAATATTCAAAGACAGAAAAATAGAGCAAGCTGACAATTTTAGAAGAACCAATAAAACTAATACTACTAGTACAATGTTTACTTCAATTCCTTTACTGGTCCAGTAACTGTGAGAGTGTTTTTAGTTCTAATGACATTTCATTTTTTCAAAGTGCACTGAGAAAATAAGTGTACTCATAAGTTTTACAAATTTATTTTGCTTCTTTATCTCTTTGGAGTTGGTGAATCTTAAATATTCCTTTGCAAAGCAAGGAGTAAATATTTGTTTTTAGTATTCATATGTTTAAAGCAAACTAAATTTTATATTCTAAAAAGGGGTGTAAACATGTATCTGATTTCAATTTGTGGAATAAACTGTGCCTCAAATGGAATTAAATGTCTTCACACAGTGACTCACTGTCTTGTGCAGAATCACTACAATGTT
Source organism: Carcinoscorpius rotundicauda (assembly GCA_011833715.1). NCBI lineage: Eukaryota > Metazoa > Arthropoda > Merostomata > Xiphosura > Limulidae > Carcinoscorpius > Carcinoscorpius rotundicauda. The sequence goes on along the minus strand of VWRL01001662.1, from coordinate 7,754 downwards.
GTTTTAAAAATATCAAACTGTAACATGTTATGAATGTTTACACACTTTGGCATTTCGTGAAATTTAGTTAAAATAAAATAAGTGTTTAATTAGTAGTTTCAAAAACTTTTCAATTCATCTTACTTCTCTGTGCAACCAAACCATTAAATATGACAACTTCATCATAACTAGTAGAAGCTGAGAATAAACAGCAACCAAATAATCTGTGAGAGCTTGTTGAATGTTTGTCTGAAGCCAATATTAAACTACCACCAATTTCTTTACAAGCTCTTATGAACAATGTAACTTTGCTCCATTTCTCTTTTTCAAATAACATTGCCTGCTCATAAAGCATTCTCCTATTTTCGTAATTACTTACTGAACATAACTATGAAGCTTGCTTTGTGTACTGTGGAAGTTAGAGACATGACATATCTGTGAATTCTAAAATAGTGGGATAAGGTCAAGAGGTTTGGGTATAAGAGGGATTAGGTGTGGTTTTGAGGTATCATCCCTCACCATTTATAACCTAAGAAGCTTTAGATATTTGGATAGCATGTGACACCCCATATCTAGTAATATAAAGTAAACTAACTGGTTATTTTTTAAATTTGTTAACTTTCATTTTTCACCTGAACATAATGTGAGGAAAAGATGACATAGAGACCGAATCTATTCTTTGATTCACTGTTCATTTCTATACATGAAAACGGTTTACCAATTTTCACAACAAAAACTATTTGTATATACATAAGAATCTACACTATTTCCTCATAATTTAAGTTTTAAAATATTTTGGCATAAAATTTACCAACAGAAGAAGCAGATGTACACAAATTTTGAAAGATGAATTCAGTTACAAGTTACACGAATATCCTACAATACAGTAAGAATCTAATTTTCTCAGTGTGTTACAAAACACTAACTTCAGTTTCATTTAATAAAAAAGAAAAAAACTAAAAAAAATAGAAGCATGATAATATCATTGTTAGGTGACATTAGCAAAGGAAGGCCCGGCATGGCCTGGCGCGTTAAGGTGTGCGCTTCGTAATCTTAGGGTCGCGGGTTCGCACCCGACTCGTGCCAAACATGCTCGCTCTCCGAGCCGTGGGGGCGTTATAATGTCACGGTCAATCCCACTTTTCGTTGGTAAAAGAGTAGCCCAAGAGTTGGTGGTGGGTGGTGATGACTAGCTGCCTTCCCTTTATTCTTTCACTGCTAAATTAGGGACGGCTAGCACAGATAGCCCTTAAGTAGCTTTATGCGAAATTCCAAAAACATTAGCAAAGGCTCACCCTTTCAAAGCACTCAGGTTATAGGGTCTAGCAATTTTGTATATGTTGTTCAAACGTCATAAATTGATATTAGAATTCAAGTAGTACTTTGCACGGAATTTTTTCTCATTAATTTCATGCTACAGAGGTCAATAGAAAATGAAAGGATGGATATTTAAATTCTGTCTGGAGAGGGCATTATTTGTACAAAAACGATTTCTCATATAAAAAACAAAAGATGATATCAAGTCAACTTAGCATATTTGGCCACTCAGATAATAAGAAAATCTCCTGTAATTACAATTACGTTTCAAAATCCTCATTCCAGTTTTATTTCTGAAAAACAACAACATTCATTTCTGAAATTTTATTCAGATTTTAATTTTATTCTTTATCTATCGTGCATAAAATGAGTTTAATTTCATCTGAGATATCTTTAGTATCATGAATGTCACTCTGAATTACTACTTTACTACAGCACTCACATTGGCCTATTTTTTAATTTCCGTATAATCTTTACATTAATCAATTATTTCTTTTATTTTAGACATAATAATAACAATAAAACACTTTTAATATCTTTGATACAAAGAAGGTGAGAAGGGAGATTTATTTTTTATCAATTATTATCATAAAATATGTAAAGCGAATACTCACCAAAAGTAAAATGTAATGGCAAGTGCAATAATAAATGTGTGAATCAGTGTGGCAATTATTTCTACATGAAATTATTTTAATCCACAAAAGAACATGTTTTATAAACATAACTGCTGGGCCTGGCATGGCCGAGCGCGTTAAGGCGTGCACTCGTAATCCGAGGGTCGCGGGTTCGCGCCCGCGTCGCGCTAAACATGCTCACCCTCCCAGCCGTGGAGGTGTATAATGTGACGGTCAATCCCACTATTCGTTGGTAAAAGAGTAGCCCAAGAGTTGGCGGTGGGTGGTGATGACTAGCTGCCTTCCCTCTAGTCTTACACTGCAAAATTAGGGACGGCTAGCACAGATAGCCCTCGAGTAGCTTTGTGCGAATTTCCAAAAAAAACAAAAAAAAAAACATAACTGCTTGAGAAACGCTTCCCATACAGCCCAATTTCACTTTTTATATTATATACACAGTAGAATATCATTTTGCTAGACTATTTTCACAAAAGTTCCTTGACTTCTGACTTAATATTACAGACACCATTAACCATTAGATATTTTTATGAAATGAAACACAGTGTGAAAAGATTTTTTTGTTAAAAACTAATCTTAGTGCCCAAATATATGGAACTGGCATTATGGTAAATAAGGAGGAAGTTCTAGCATAGTATTGTTTACAATGACCCTCACATCTAGTATCACTCAACAATCAAGGGTGGAGGCTCATTCCAACTTGAGACTGTCAGTGACCTTATTTGTAGTGAGATGCTGCCTTAAACTCTTTTTATTTCTATATATTTAGTTCATTGGTGTTTTTTCAGGTAGCTCTGAGGCTGCATTCACTCCCATACTTTTTGCCCATCAAGTATGGTGCAGATTGAAAAGCAACTAAGGAAAGACCCAAAACAAAACACATTCAATGAATGAGAGGATAGACTTGATTTGCCTTTATACCGGAAATGATAATCCAGGAGTCCATACTATATTTTGGCTGATCAAATAAGAATTGTTTTTTAAAGGAAAATCAACAAGGCAACATGAATAACTCTCAAATTATCCCCAGTGATCTTTCTACAAAGAAATACAGTTGTTAATGTTTTGTCAAGAAAAAGCGACAATATTGTCTGAATAAGGTGCTTGTTTACAGCAGCAGGACAGAAAACATATGATGTTGGTGGAAAGTGTCACAAGACAGATATCTCCAAGAGCAGTTAAGTGGGGTTTAACAGACTGATACAAGCAAGAAAAAATCAGACCAATGCTCAAATGGACACAAGAGGAAATTGGTAGTTGAGTAACAACTGTAGTGTAAGAGGAGGTAAGTATGCTTTGAAATAACTTTTTTGTAATAATCTTCTTTGCATATACTTTTTGTTTTTTACTGAAACAGAAACCCCTATGGATAAAATATAAACATCAGCCATTATGTTTCTATTTGAACCATTGACCTGGGAATTTATAGCAAACATTTACATTTTTCTATGTACTTATTTCTTAGGGATTAAAAAAATTAATAACATAACATATTTTTTAACTTAATATACTCTGAAAACCATACCATGTTTGAACGATTAGAACTAGTACAATCCATCAAGAGGGAAATTCTCCCTCCATTGGTTTCTCGATCCAACTTTTCTATCCAGCAAGCTATAAATTTCTTTTGTTCCGACAGGGTGGAATAATTTTTCTTGAGATGTTTAACCTTCATTACCACTGGAAAAGAAAACAAAAAACAACAATTATTTTAAACATTTACAAAACACTGCTCCTATCCTGAAGGATTTTTGTTGAAACACATCTTCTGATAACTATTCTTCATTACAGCATGGAGAAGGTTGCACTTTCACACCAATAGTTTTATATCTCCAGAAAATTCTTAAATATTGGTTTAATAACAATTTTGGTAACTCCTACTGAATCTGATAATGATTTACTTCACTATGAATAAGGCTTTTATAAAAAGAGTAATTATACCTTAAATAATGCAAAAAAGTGCTGTAAGAAATAAAAAACTTAAAGTAGTCTTACTGTTTTTCCATAAGCATGTAATTTAAAAGTTCAGTATATTCCAAAATACTTCATTACGTACAGTCTAAAAGTATGTAAACAAACATAAAATGATCTCCATGACATCATGTGAAAATTGCATACTACTTTCCACAGTAAATAAGGTGGCATCATCAAACAAATTTACTTAAAGCCTGGGTGCCCCAAAAAAACCAACAGAGTGGATTCTACATGCTTTGAGGAGATGTGAGAAGAATAGCTCACATAACTGGTCACTACTGTTGAAAGACAGATGCAAATGTGTCACAACACCATTAGAAGTTATCTTTGTATCACAGACCACAATGGTGTAGCTAAACAGAAGCCACTCTTTATTACAGGCAATATCATATGTTGCTATAAAGCCTACTGCTTTTTGATACACTGTAATATTTTCCCTAGGAGTCCAGATTTTCAAAATTCTTGTGTGACTACGTATCTGGTATTTGGTCTGGTTAAATTTAATTTTATGGCAGGCAAAACATTTCTAAGATAGCTAACACTTCACATTTTGGAAAAAAAAAAAAAATGTGTTCTCGATGAGTGGCAAAAACCAGTGCCATGTAAAATGAAATCTACATCCAAAGTCATTAAATCTAAATGTGCTTTTGTTTTTTTGAAGCAAACATAAAACATTGCAACAAGAGCTGCCATGGTCAATAATATGTAAGAACTTAAAAGTCTTGCATTACAAAAATTAATCAGTATTTATTTTGTAAAAACATGGATTCTTATCTGATTAAATGGCATTATTAAGTTTTCACTAGATGTATTAATTTCCAATTCTAGATCTATACATTTGTTTAGAGTTTTAATTACATAAAATACGGTTGTTCCAAATCTACTTTCTCAAATGAAGCCTAAATTTTGTTCTTTATTCTAATTGTGAATTTTCAAAAAAAAAATGTTTTTGTTCAATTCTGGTGTGTAATTCTCAATGTGGAAATTTTACTCACATATTCTACACCCTGCTTTATCACAGCTGAATGGAAAAGTAGCCCCAATCGTCCCGGTCATTAAAGACTCGGCGAACACATTTTCCTTTCCTAGATCTAGAGGATAAAATGTCATAACAATGTTCACTATTGCATCCAAATTAAATCAGTAATTATTGTTTGGTCAAATTTGCAATTATAACAAACAACACTACATTAAAACATTTTAATACAGCAAAAAGTGAATCAAGCCATCTCGACAACAACAAAATGGAATACTGACACAAGACAATTAAAACATCTATCAAAGATTACAATGAAGAACATAACAATGTATATAAATTATTATTTCAATCATTGCATTAATATTTTACATATAAAACTTATTCATCAGAACTTTCAATGAAACTATTAATAGCATACACCTAGTTATTAATAAAATCATTGCACAACTCTTTCACATGAGGTGAGAAATTAATTCTGAGAAAATTACCTAGAATAAGATTTTAAAAGTTGAAACACAGGAGTCACACATCCAAATCATTTTTTGTAACTCACCTTCTATTTCAGAAATTAAACGTGTTCAACTTTTAATCTCCCTCTTGTTTGAACAAATATAATTAGAAAAAATATTTTAATCTTCCAACACTTTGTAAGTTATATTCTATTTTAAATAAAGAATCATTCAGAATAAAGTACACCCTACTAATGAACAAAATTTTAATGAATGCCCCCATAATTAATAAAAACAGCACAAACGAAGCAATCCATCAAGTCATGAAGAAGACCATGATTCGTTTGTAAAGTAGCATGATTATTCATTAGGAATCATGCATTCTCTTTAACCTTGTTTTATCCTTGACTTTAAGTTTTGCTGAAAACATCCTTACTGTGTTTACTTCTTTTAATTATTCAAATAACTGTTTCAAACCTTACTTTTCTGAAAACCAGTCACACTATTAAAAGGAAATTATTCATTCCCTTAGCTCTTTTGACAGCTTGAATCAAATCACCTCTAATCTTCCTACATGCACATATCAAAGAATACATGCGCTTTATTATGATATCATTGCCAATGCTTTTTAAACCAGAAACCATTCTTATAAATAGCCCTTTCCAAAACACTTTCAAAATCAATATTTTTCAACAAAACCTATAAATTAAAATAGTATCAAGAAGGTATCTGAATTATTGACAGACACAAATAAAGACTAGATACTGAAATTTGTAGTATACTCGCCACATTTTTAATTTGGATTCATACATGAATACATAAACCTAAACTATTTTAGGTGTGGCATTCAGCTGGACAGTGGTAGCAACATTGTTTCTCAGCAGTCTTTATGGCAAGAAGATAACCAAATCAATATATTTCAGTGATGTTCCATAATTCAATAGACCTTAAGCATCATATGATTTCACTTGATACTGATAACAGATTTTGAACTGAAATATTCGGTGTTTGGAGTCCTAATATCATATTTATGTGCAAATATATAGTTTTTTAGTGAGCAATATGTGATTCAAGTATTAATGCTATACATGTTTTGAAAATACTTCTCCTTCCCTCAGTTCTTTCCTATGGGATTAGAGTATCGTGTGATCTTCCTCCATTTAAATCTATCATTCACCACACCTTAATTCATGTTAACATACATTTCCACCTGAAAAGTTCAGTACTGAAATTTTTAAACTGGTTAGAACTTGTTTAAAACAAATGAGTGTTATTACTTATAGAAAGAGTGATTTATTGGAACCTTTCTTTGAGGGCTTTATTGGCTTTTTATTTCACATTTACATACACTATGCTGCTATCAGATCAAAGTAATACCAAATGCTAACAATGAACAAACACAGTATAAGAAAACAAAATCTGAGATAAAATGTGAAACAAAGTCAAGTCCTTAACTAATGTTTTTGTTTGGATAAAGAGATGCTGTTTCTTTCCTATCTAGATTTTTGTCATTTCATTTCTTTGGGAATAAAAACACCATAGACCACAATATAACAAATCTTTTTTCATCATATGAATGAAATTGTTCATTTCCATGCACATGTTTTCAGTGATGTTGAAATTATTATTTTACACAATGTAAATTAATTGGAAAAGAGAATTACTTGTGTTACAATATTCAAGACACTATTCCTGAAGTATTAGCCAAGATTTCCAAAATAACGTTGTAACTCACCCAGAAATACCTAACTGCATCCACATTCTTTACATAAGCATAAAAAATCAAGGGGCAAATATCACAATAATTGTAAATTAGTTGTTTCCAATGAATTTTGTGAGACCCAAGACAAATCTTTCTATTTTTCAATATTGTTACTTACTTTTACTTCAATACTGCTTTTAATTTAAATATTGGAATGATTAAAGCCTTACCTATGGAGGTACTATTTTTTAATTTTCAAAACACATATACAAAAGACTTAATTACAAACCTTATCAAATTAAGATTTGGTGTAAAATCATTCTGTTCTTGTGGTTTCACGATGCACAGAAAAAAGGAAAAAATGCTTCATTGTAACTGATTTCAAACATAAAACACTAAGTGATCTGTCTACACTTTCTCATGCAAAAAATTGGGTTTTGATACCTGCAGTAAGCACAGCAGAGATGGTTTAACAACAAACAAACAAAAATAGCCTACTATTCATTATTCAGAATATTCCTAATCATTATTTTCAGGTTTAAAACCTTTACCCAAGTCCAAGTTGTAAATACAAAGTACCAATCAATCCTTGAATTTTCAATTATAATACATCTGTCAACATTTTAAATCTCACTGATACTTTTTGCCATCAAGTCACATACGTGACCTTAAACTTTTAAAAGAAAATGAATGTAAAAAAATTCTGGAAGAAAAGCTCGACA
>MU034033.1:3772-24684 GCA_011833715.1 Carcinoscorpius rotundicauda | reverse complement strand
AAAATAAACACCTTATTACCTACCTCTGAGTAGCTTCTGCTGGAGGAACAAAACAAGGCACAAACAGATTATCCCATGCAAATGTACTGAGATCACTTTATTATATTTATAAATCTTTGTATGCCAGCTCATTGTTGTATTAGCCTAATGATGTTCTTTACTCAAGCATTAAAAGGAACGTTTACCTGTACCTTACGTTACAGGTTGAATTGTTGGTTAATGCATTTAATAAAAATATATATCCTATATTTAAATCGACAGATAAGACACATCAGATATTTGATAACACTAAAGTTAACAAAAAGTTAACAGAGAAAATTCATAAATTTGAATGTTGACATGGAAAAAACAGTAATGAACAGACAGTACGTGATCTAAATATCGTTTACATTAAGTATGTTGAAGAAAAGCTACAAAATGGACTGTCTGTGCTCTGCTTATTACAGGTATCGAAACCAGGTTTCTAACGTTGTAATTCCTCATATTTGTCATTGTGCCACTGGATATACATCCAAAACATAAAGAAAAGACTCTCTCGTGGATACGAATATGAAAATATTGGAATATCTAGCTTTTATTTCCTCTTTTTTTTCTTAACTTCTACTGGTGTCGTAACTTCAAAGCTCGCTCTTCAGGAAATAGTTCTACTGAGAAAAACATACAAATACTGCTTTCAACTAGTATAATATAATAATATAAATGCAATTTATTTTTTATATAATTTCATATTTTCATTTATAATTTATTTTCTGAAAGTCTCAGTAAATATTTTCATGATTTCACAATTTCTATCGTCTTTACACAACCAATTTCTTCTGCGCTCTGACAGTGAGGTATTCTGAATGGCGCTAAGTATATATAAAATATTTTTCAAATAATAATACTTAATGTTTTACATTACGATCCCAGAAAGGAAACACGTGAAAATTAGTGATTTGAGAACTTTACGTTTTCAAAATGCATTCAATAAACTGTTTACTGGCACATAGAGGACTTTTTTTCAGGTTATCTAGTAATTTATATAAGTATATATATAACTTTGAGTTACAGGTTACATTAAAATTATAAAATAAAATTGTGGTTTTATATATATGTACGATAAATTTACATTCATTCCATGTTAGATTGCTTGCAAATAGTGTATTTTATGGCAGTAAACGTTTCAATGAAGGTAAGTAAAGAACCACATTTTCATGTTTTCTCTTTAGGGGTAGCAATGTGAAACATAAAATATTTTATGAATTGTTGACACTCCCAGCGGCATGTCTGTGGACTTATTGCGCCAGAAACCTGGTTTGAATATTTGTGGTGAGCAAAGTTGAGATGACCAGTTGTGTAACTTTGTGCTGAACTACAAGCAATTAATCACTCAATTAAATTTTTGGCGCCATTGTAAATAGGTAGTCGTAACAGTGCAGAAGAAACTGGTTGTGTAAAGTTATTAAGAATTTTGAAACACTGAAAACAGTTACAAAGACTTAAAGAGAAAACAAATAATTGTTTTTTTTAATTTCGCACAAAGCTACTCGAGGCCTATCTGTGATAGCCGTCCGAAATTTAGAAATGTAAGATAAGAGGCAAGGCTGCTAGTCATCACCACCCACTTGGGCTACTCTTTTACCAACGAATAGTGGGATTCACCGTTACATAATAACGCCCCCATAGCTGAAAGTCAAATAAAAGAATGAACTTATAGGATGAATAAATTCTATTTCTATTACAATAAAAAATAAAGAATAAATATTATAACATCTTAATTTGTAAAGGAAAGTTGATTGATTGATTAGGCATTTTTAAAATTTGTAATTTATTATTTTACATATTCTTGTATTTTCTAAAATAATATTTGTTTTTGTTTTAGATTATTTATGTTTAGTTGGAAAACAGCATTTGTATGTTTTTGTTACAGGTTCTCAATAAAACTATTTTCCAAAGAATGACCTATTAAAGTCAAAATTCTGGTAAAAGAGATTAACAAAGACGAAATAAAGGTGGGATATTCCAGAGTTTAATTGGATATATTTCTGTTATATTTACTTATAATACATTTGTTTTCATCAACTAATCGATATCTGTATATAGGAGGATAAACTTTGATGATTAGCTAGCCCAAATGTGAGGAATACATAAAACCATCTCATTTTTAAGTGTCACGTATGTAGTTTTTAATATTTTCGCCTAGCGATATCTAATGGAAATATTAACCTGTACTTTTTATAAATCTATAAAGGTTTGTTATTTTTACAATTTATTAATCACATTTCAATGAATATCAATGGAGAACAAATAATATTAATGTTAAATTATTTTTTAACGATAATGAAATTTGTCAATATAAACATACGTCCAGTATACACTGCTGGCCAAAATCTTAAGGCCAATGAACATGAAGAAAAAAACATACATTTTGTGTTGTTAGACTCAACCATCGATTTCAGTAGAGCTTCGAAAGACGAAAATAAGAAAAGGGGAAAAAAACTTCTTCAGCATTTAATAGGAAAAATATGAACACTGTGAAATTAGCCTAAATTCTAGCTCATCAAAAATTTAAGACAATACAAAAACCGAAGCATTAATCGGTAAACACGTAACGAAATAAGGTTATTTGTGTTCGAGCATATGGGTTGTCAACATCTCCTACTGACATCTCTTGTGTTACATTGGGTAAAAACAAGGCAAACGCTAAAAAGTTGACAGAGTTTGAACGTGGCAGAATTGTCGAGCTGCAAAAGCAAGGTCTCTGTCACCGTGCCATCGCTGGTGAGATTGGGCGAAATAAAACTGCTGTTGCATATTTCTTAAAAGACTCTGAGGGATACAGAACGAGAATTTCAAGTGGTTGGCCCAAGAAAAGTTCGCTGGTGTTGAGCAGGAGGATTCGACCGGTTGCCCGGCAAGATACCAGCCGATCGTCCAATCATATTAAGGCACTTACGGACGCGGAGCGAGGTTTAAGGACAATAAAATGGGATCTACGAGAGAAAGACTTTAAAATCTGTAAACGTCTTCGAAGACCAAGTCTTTTTACACACTTCGAAACAGCTCGGTTAAATTTTTCTGACAAGTACTAAACATGCGACGAAGGAAAGTGGGAAAAGGTTTTGTTCTCTAATGAAAAATATTTTAACCTGGATGGTCAAGAGGGCTTCCAACGTTACTGGTACAATAATGATATCCTACCGGAGACATTTTCTACACGACACAGGGAAGGAGGTTCCATCATGATCTGGGGTGCTTTCTCATTCCATGAAATAATGGAGCTTCAGGTTATGCAGGGGCGTCAAACAGCTACTGGCTACATTGGCATGTTGAACAGAGCATCCTTATTGACTGAAGGTCCTCACTTGTGTGGAAATGACTGGATCTTTCAGCAGGACAACTCTGCAATCCACAATGCCCGCAGAACAAAGGACTGTTTCATGGCGAATAACGTGATTCTTTTGGACCATCCAGAGTGTTTGCCCCAAATGAACCCCATTGAAAATGTTTGGGGGTGGATGGCAATGGAAGTCTATAGAAATGGACGTCAATTGCAAACAGTGCATGATCTTCATGAAGCCATCTTCACACTTTGGAATAACATTCCAGCCAGCCTTCTGCAAACGCTTATATCAACTATGCCAAAGCGAATGTTTGCAATTATTCGCAATGACAGCCGTCCAACGTACTTGTGAGACCTTTTGTTGGGCATTTCCTGCACTGTTTAGGACTTATTTTGGGTATGATCTTAAACTTTTGACCAGCTAATATTGAGACTGATTTCATAGTGTTCACATTTCTCCGACTAAATGCTAACTTTTAATTTTATGTTTATTTTCTCTTTTCTTATTTTCATCTTTCGAAGCTCTACTCAAATAAGTGGTTGAATCGAACAACACGAAATGTATGTTTTTCTTTATGTTCATTGGCCTAAGATTTTAGCCAGCAGTGTATGTATACAGATGACATTACTTTGCGTTCGTGACAACCTAAGAGAAAATCTTTTAACCACCTGGTCCAACTTAAGTAAAGTTTATAAACCTCAGACTGTAAGCTACATTTGTTTATTTTTGTTGATTATTGAAATATAATAATATCTTTTTAAATATAATAAATAAGTACGTAAATGAACTTAATGTCAAAGGTTCAAACTTAGTGCCAATTTGAATTTATTTCAGGAGAGTGGATTGAAGATTGTACATTCAAAATTAGAATATACGTGCAATATGCATAACCATATATTCCAGGTGAATATAAATTTAATATCTATAAACATTTATTTCAAGTGTAAGTACAATAACGATTAACTACGTTTTTCCGGGGTTTACCCTTTAGTTGATCTACATTTTATGTATCATTAAATTTTTTGTGTTTCTCTAATTACTTGTCCAGCGTGACTGAGGAATTAAAATAGGTTCGCAGTTCGAATTATGTTACTGTGAATTTACTCCCTTGATCTTTCATGCCGTGAGTTCGTCATAAGATTGACGGTGAAATCACGTAATTTGATTATAGTGGCTCATACGTTTGTAGCGGATGTTGTTCACCAGCTACTTTCTTTTAACTTTATCAATTAAAAATTAAGGACGAACAACACAGATATCTCTTTTAATCGTTTTGTTTTCGTTCAAAGCTAGAGTTATGTTCACTATTCGTCCTGATTTTGAATATGCAAAACTAGACATGGATTTGTTTGTTTTTAAATTTTGTCCAAAGCTACACGAGGGTTACCTGCGCGAGCCGTTCCTAAGTTAGCAGTGTAAGACTATAGGAAAGGAAAGCAGCTAGCCAACAACCATCACAGCCAATTCTGGGGCTTCTCGTCAACCAAGGAATGGTGGGATTGACCATCATTTTATAACGCTCCCACAGCTGAAAGAACGAGCCAGTTTGGTGAGAGGGGATTCGAAACAACGACCCTCAGCTTACGAGCCGAGCGCCCTAACCACTTGGCCATGCCCGGCCGAAATAGACAATTTATTTATACACTGTTTACAATTTAATACTTAATGTTAACGATTTTCCACTTTATAATGTTTGCTGATAACATGATGTTCTTCAACTTGACGATGTTTGATCATAGTCTGGTATTAAATCTGAGTAATCTTCAACTTTGTGTGCTTAGTGATTATATAATATTTAAGCTGAGATTTTTAACTTGATCATGTTTGTTGATAATGCAATCTTTAATCTCAACAACCTTAGAGTTAATTATCATTGGTTATCATGCAATAATTTATTTAAATCGTTTTCTTCCTGTTGTTAATGTATTTTTTAATCTTCTGAGTGTTTATCAAATTGATTACGTTTGTTTATAAAGTAATATTTAATATAAGTGATCTTCAGATCAATGAATCTTCATTATAATCTAATATTTTTTTAGTATGAGTTATCCGAAACTTTATGATAATTGTTTATAGTCTTATATTTAATCTGAGTTACCTTCAGCCTGTAAATACCTTCTCGAAATATTATATTTAGTTATTTCAAGTTGATCATGTTTATTGTTTAATATGAGTGATCTTCAATTTAATAATGTTCGTCGATAACGTAATACAATTCTTGATTTTAGAGATTTTCAACTTGATGTTTGCTGATAACGTAATGTTTAATCTGAGCGATCTTCAACTTGATGACGCTCTCATATATTGTGATGTTTAATATTAATGAGTTTACATTTGATAAAGCTTAATTATAATGTAGCCCCCCCAGTGTCTCAGCGGTATGTCTGCGGACTTACACGCTAAAATCCGGGTTTTGATACCCGTGGTGGGCAGAGCACAGATAGCCCATTGTGCAGCTTTGTGCGTAATTCAAAACAACAACAACAATAATTATAATGTAATATTTAATCTCAGAGATATTGCACTTCATCATGATTACTAATAGTACAATATTTAATAGGGCTTGCACCCGGTTAAAAATAGCCAATTAATAATCGGTTAAGACTTGTTACTGCTTAACCGTTAATTGATCTCGATAATCGCAAATAATCGGCTAAGCTAGTTGTATGAGCGATAATGGCAGATCGAGTCAATCGATGGTAAAAAAAAAAAATATTGCCCTGCGTTACGTACATAATTATATAATTATTTTTCGAAGCATTTTCAGGCATTTTATGTGACATTTTAGTTTACATTGGGAGCATTTGGTGTGCAATATACCAATTATATCATAAAATATTATTAATAGGGGAAAACTTCGAAAACTACGCTGTTGCTACGTCGTGATTAATTATTCTATTATTTACGTCATAATTACTTCTTTCATAATTATATATAATTATTTCTTTTATAATATTATGGCATTATATTATTAAATATACTCAAGGAATGTTCTAAATTGATAAAAATGGTTGTCACCTTCTGAAAGCATCGTAAAAATGACTTTGAAGTGGGGGTTCCAAAGGGGATTATTTTCACTAAAAGTCGTAAAAATGTGTAAATCATATGACGTAGATATATTCTTGTGCAAGTAATTCGGCTCGGGTTTAATCGATAGCTTCTATGATATTGCGCATTGTCACCAAATTTTGAATAGACGTAACTAAATAAATAGCGTTTACCACTGAACTATATTTTTTTACCACAAAAAATTGGGAAAGGTTCTAAAAAAAGGAAATCTAATGTTTGGGAACACTTCGATAAAAATACTGCTGGTGCTAAATGTGAAATATGTACTGAAGAGTTGAAATGTATTGGTGGGTCAACTTCTTCTTTGTTTTACCATCTACGTGTGATGCATGGTATTGACCCTAACACTGATGGCACTGTTCAACGACCATTGGATGCTTTCATCAAGAAACCTGACATTGATGAAGAGATTGCGAGGTTAGTTAGTCTGGATGGGCTGAGCTTTAAACAGATTGCATCTAGTCACTTTATATAAGAAAGCTTCAAGAAAAACAAATATGATAAACCTGTACCAACCAGTGTTTCAGGTGTGAAAAAAATAGTAGTAAATTATGCTTTACAGAAAAAGCAAGAATTACGCAGTTAATTTCAAGCCCAGGTTGAGTCTGGTGCAAGATATTCCTTGACCCTTGATGAATATACGTCAATTCAAAACACGCTACATCAATATCAATGTTTATGGTGATGAAAAGCACTGGTATCTAGGATTAACAAAAATCTGTGTATCTTTAACAAGTGCAAGAACAATAGAAATTGTGTCCAGGAAACTTCAAGATGTTGGTCTCAGCCTCAACCATCATACTGTCGGATGTACAACAAACGGGGCTTCAGTCATGGTCAAATTTGGAAATGATATTAGCCCCTTTCACCAGCAATGTGTCGCACATTGGCAGTTTGTGATGTATTATATGCAAAAAGGAAGGAGGTCAAGGAACATGAGGGTGAGAAAGAAGATGAGAATTTACAAGCTGCAAGTGACAATGAAACAGAGAGTGATAATGAAGATGGTGAAAGCTGTTTTACTTTTGAACAAATAAAGGATATTGATGATTCAAATGGTAAGATTCACGAAAATTTTCAACAAGTGATTGACAAAGTCAGAAAAATATGCAAACTGTTTAGAAAGTCACCATTAAAAAACGAAAAATTGCAGGACTTCATTAAAGGTGAATTTGGAAAAGACCTGAAATTGTCTCTTGATTGTAAAACAAGATGGGACAGTATGTTGATAATGGTAGAAAAATTTGTGAAGGTTAAAGCTTGCATACCCAAAGCTCTGAGAATTATTGGGTCAGTTGAAACTATCACTGATGATGAGTGGAAAACATTAGACAACCTTGTTGATGCTCTGAAACCTGTCCAAATCGTGCTGAAAAATATTTGCTCTGAAGCAAACAACTTGCTAAAAGCTGTTCATTTTTTATTGTCTAAACTCAAAAGCCAAGAAAATCTCGTAACTGAACAATTGTATAAGCATTTTTTAGACAGATACACTGCCAGGCGACGAAGGGATGCTGTTTCACTTCTTTATTACCTTCACAACCCTGGGTTAATAAGTCAATCAGGATATGACTTCGTTTATTGCACAAAAAGAAATATAAAAAAATTGGAAAGCATACATTTGAAAGATTGCATAACATGCAGGAGAAAAAGGCAGAGGATAAAGACCAGTCAGTTGAGCCTGAAAATGAAGAGGGCTCAGCTGTCTCACTTTATAAGGAGTATATGGAGGCCATGAACACTTTAGACAAGGGACTGGAGGGAGTTGATTCAAAAAAGATAACTATGAAAGATGAGCTGAAATCATATAAAGCAACTGGTACAAGAAGTGAGAATGCTCTTAAGTTATACCATGACATGAAAAGTATACAAGAAGTGAGAATGTCCTTAAGTTATACCATGACATGAAAAGTATACAAGAAGTGAGAATGTCCTTAAGTTATACCATGACATGAAAAGTATACAAGAAGTGAGAATGTCCTTAAGTTATACAAACCACAAGCAGAAAGAAGTTTTTCTGCAGCAGGTCTTTTTATTACGAAGATAAGATGAAGTCTCTCCGATAAAACTGTCAATGCTTTGTGTTTCCTAAAGGATCTGTTCAAGAATAGATATTGATTTATTGAGTACTGACATGAATCGACACTAAACAGTTTAAGTTTTTTAACAAGTTCTTCTTTAAAAAAACTACAAAATTTATTAAATTTAAAGCTTGTCAATATGTTGTGAATCTATCATCCTGTTAATAGTTGGATTTGGAAGTTAGGACTCTTCTTTTGTTCGTTTACTACACGATCAATATACATGGGTATTTTTTTGCATCTTTGTAATATTTGTTTCGTAATAAACAGTAAATTTTAATAAAATTCTTATGTTGTAGCTTTGATATATTTATAACACATGCCCATTTTTGACTTAAAAATAGTCATGAGCCATTGTTATTATGTCCACAATAACAGCTGATGCAGTCAGAAAAAGTAAACCAGAAAAATTACACCAAGATATACTGTAACTGCACTGATTGTTAATGACCTTTTAGATTGTCGACATCCTGAGCTTTACTTTGATATGTTATACTTTTCTGTGGCGCATATCTTTCCAGAGTTATGATGCAAAACGTGATCCATCACAAGAATCGTAACGGCCGTTTATAAATAATACTGAGAGGTAACGATTAATCGATTATGAAATTTTTTTCCGATTATTAATCGATTATGACTTTACCGATTATGTGCAAGCCCTAATATTTAACTTTAGTAACCTTCAATCTGACGATGTTTGTTTATGAAGTAATATTTAATTTCAGTGATCGTTAACATAACAATATTTAATCAAAATGTAATATTTAATCTCAGTGATAATCATTCTGGTGATGTTTGATTATAATATAATATTTAATCGTGAACTCTATGATATTTCTTGATAGTGTGTGATATTTAATCTGAGTTATATTCAACTGGGTAATATTTGTGACAAAAAGTAATGGTTAAACTGAATGATCTTCAATACAATGATATTTGATTATGTTATAACTTATCTCAGCGATCTTCAACTTGATCGTAGTTATATATGATATAATATTTAATATGAGTGATATTCAAACAGATGATGATCGTTGATAATCTAATATATTATGTGAGTTATCTTCAATTTCATGATATTTCTTCATTATGTAATATTTCTCTTAAACTTGATAATTTGTGTTCATAATGTAACATGTAAAACTAAGTGACATTCAACTTGACGTTACTTGGTGATAACGAGATAATTAATGTGACATATTTTCAATTTGGTTGTGTTTGTTAATAGCGTAATAACGATTTCCAAGTTAACGATATTTTTGATAATGTAATACTTATTCTTATTTAACTTAAGCTTTTTTGTTTGTTTTTCAAAATGTGTTACCTTCAATATCCTTACCATTAATTATGTAAAAAACATACAAATGACATTTAAGAACTATTTACACAAGAAAGATAAATAACTAATTAAAACCGTATGCAATACTTACAGGTACAATTAAAAGATATAACTTGAAGCTTCTTACCGAAAAGAGCCATGACATCAGGAGTTATAATCCAGCCATGATTGGCATAATGATGTCACTTTCACTTTTAAGATTGCTAGTTCACAAAAGATCATCTGGAAACAAGACACTTCTTTCTTCAACTTTGAAAAAAAACTCTCCAGTGCCTGAGCAGATGATTATACATTACCAAGTGCTCCTTCTACCTAGTTACCTGTTCCTGACAGTTACCAAGTGCTCCCTCTACCTAGTTACCTGTTCTTGACAGTTACCAAGTGCTCCTTCTACCTAGTTACCTGTTCTTGACAGTGAAAACTTAATGCCATGATCTGTAGAGGGATGAGCCACTCTTGAATTTCAGTTAGAGCATCAGTGGATTTTTCTAACTCTTCTATACGTGGTTCTGGGACCTACAAAAATATCGACTCACATTATTGACAGAAACTGCTGATGCTGCCTTCTTCAAAGCTTAGATAATGGTGGTAAGTTGTCTTCCCAATTTTAGTAGACATAAATTCAGCGAAGGGTCTACTGGATGAGTGAATATGGTGTAAAATACACACATCAGATACTCTTACCGTTTTCGCATGAAATATCTTCTGATAAGATAAATGATTGGTTTTCTTCCAGCATTATGATCTCCCCTTGATGTTGGACTTGGTCTTCACCTTAAGAGGCATTGTATCTGGTATTGGATTAAGTAGCTGAATGACTGCCCAGTTGTACAAAGATGGTTGATACGAATCCTTATTCCTTAACTAAACTGGTTAGAGAGCAGTTAAAGTTAGATTTGGTAACTAGTCCCTTAACAAGAACCTGCGTGTATAAAACACTACCATCAAACAATGTATCTGCATCCATAGACACTACCATCAAACAATGTATCCGCATCTATAGACACTACCATCAAACAATGTATCTGCATCTATAGACACTAGCATCAAACAATGTATCTGCATCTATAGAAACTACCATCAAACAATGTATCTGCATACATAGACACTACCATCAAACAATGCATCTGCATCCATGGACACTACCAATCAGTTGCGAATAAAAAAATTGGAACTTTGTTATATTGTATTTCATAAACGAATTATACTCGTCAGCAGGACTAAGGTCCAAAGTAAGTCAAACAACATGTACATGATTTGTTTTTCTGTTACTGTGGTGTTCTTTAATTATTTTATAAGCAATCTCAATAAACTGTAGAGTGGTGTGATGAAATATTTCATAAGAATGGAAAAGGAACTGACGCAAGAAAAACAGAAGCAAACCCAGTAAACAATTTTAAACACGATATTTATTCACACTATGTATGACCGTGTTTTTATTAAACTTCCTGGCTGCTAAAGCAGGAAGGAATCATGTCTTGACATCACAAAGGCAGACATTAAGCTTACATATAGTATTGCTAAGTCAGACCGTATTTGGTGCGATATCCCATGATTAGATATTTACGTATGAAAACGACAATTTTCTTTATGCCATTTTGAGGTAGAGAAACCTCCAAAATATTCTATCTTGTAAAAATCTTTAGTAACGCTCAACTGGAGCACAATTTGAATCATTATAAGTCACATAAGTGACTCTGTGGTATCTAATAATGTAATATTAATTTAATACATTCCACATTCTTTTTGCAAAGACTTTAACGAACTAAATGCAGAAACCCTTCACAGAAAGTTATTTACAAATAAAGATTAAGTCCCTTCGGTGTGGATTCCTTTACGACAGTGTACGTGGTGAAGGTTCTATTCTTTCAGTTTACATTCTCTGGGATCTAAAAATCCACTCAAGTGTTTACCGTGCGTGGCAACCTGTAAAGCGGAGGAGAAGCTTTTGGTGGTTAAGACGTCTCCAACCCTAGCACGCCACTTTGGTCTCGTATTACTGTAGACAGGAAGCCTATGGGTAGCCCCGCAGAGTCAATATGACAGTTTACTTTGACTAGTGTCAACCAGGTACCAGTGTTGGATGTTCTCTAAAAGTATTGAGTACATTGTACCTGATGCTGGTGTTCAGATATAGTGGTCACGAAACCCTGGTCTTTGTTTGGCACTATAAGACGTCCCCTCGTAGATCTGGGGTCAGTAGGCACCAAAATATTCTTTCTTTATCATGGATCTCACAAATACAAATTTAAATAAAATGGTAAAAGAAACAGTCCACAGGTAAAGGACCACGTCTTAAAGATTCTGAGCAACAATATTCAAGCTCTGCAAAACTTGTTCCTCATTTTGTTATATTACATTCTCTTTCAGACAAACATTTAAAGCAAATGTCTCTCAGTTTATTCAGAAGGGACTAGAAGGACTTGATGGCTCTATTACGTCCTCCTAATCGATCCAGAGCAGAATCTATGGATAGACCTTCTTCGAATAAAGAGAAAAAACGTCATCGAAAACAAAAGAGCTCTCCACCCAGTTCTCTTACACATAAATAAAAATGACCACTTTGATACGGTGGAACTATCAAGTTTTACGTTCTTATCTCGATGACATCAAAGCACTGATTGCTTCTTACCATCCTGTATGTCTTTTCTTGTAGGAAACAGATCTGAAACCTGCCGATACAGTCTCATTTCGGCAGTTTTTTTATACAGAAATGACAGGTTGCGTAACGTTGGAGTGCATGAAGGAGAAGCACCGTTGGTCGTTCAGCAAGTTGTCACTCGACATGAATTAGACAAAATAAAACAATACTTCATCAACATTAATAAGTTTCCTCCACAAACCGTAGAAAACATTATACGCACACACCTAGACAGAAAGCAAAATCAACCAACAATAGTAAATATATCTCACGAATCAAAAAATCACGAAACCATATACTGCTGTATACCATATATTCCTGACCTCAGCAAATAAATAACCAACATTTGGCAAAAACTAGTAACAAAATATAACATTCCAGTTAACACTAAATTTATTCAAAAACCAGGCACAAAACTAAGATCTATACTATGTGAGAACTACACTGACAAACACCACACCAACATTATTTATAAAATACAATGTGATAACTGCCACGACTTCTATATAGGAGAAACAAGTAGAAAAATGGAAACCAGATTCAAAGAACATAAAAAGTCACCTTCACACGTTTTCGAACACTGCAAGTCAAATGGACACAACATAACCATAGAAAACACTAAAATACTAAATAAAGAAACAAACATAAACAAACGCAAAATTAAAGAAGCCTTACTTATACAACAACTTAAACCCAAAATAAACCAATATAAAGCGCCATTATACCTATATTAATATTATAGATAAAATTATATATTCAAACATCAAACCGCGCCCTCTACATTGCGACACTCAGTTACACAACCCCTTCCAAACATGTGGTCAGCTTCCGGCCAGTTACCTCTTTCTTTGTGAACCTGACGATGACCGAAGAAGGTCGAAACGTTGTTCGCTCTTCTATTTAAAATATTTTCTGAACCCAAAAGAGCCGTTTTTGCATATAAAATGTCTCTATGACTATAATCGTCCCTTTACACTGGTTGAACTCAAACTGGTCCTTATTTGGTCTGGCAGTACAAAGGTCCGATCTGATGATATACTCTACGAGATGCTTTGCTGTATATATCCTGCTTCTCTTCCCATTTTCCTGGTTGTTTTTCACCGGATATGGCAGGAGAATGTTTTTTCTGGTGCATGGTGCCAGGCTATTGTCATACCTAAGATCCCTTCAAACTCCCATCTAATTACTTTGACAAACTGTCTCTGTAAGACCATAGAGAGAATGGTTGATGCTCATCGTGTTTGGTTCCTCTAATCAAAAATCTTGATCTCTCCCACTCAGCGTGACGACATCGCTTCACCAACGTCGATCAGAGAAGCCTATTTCAAATGAAAACATCTTGTATCCATATTCTTAGACCTTGACGAGGCTTATGATACAACGTGGAGGTATAGCTTTTTGCGAGACCTCTACTTATATGTATTATGTAACAATTTGCCCATTTTTATTTAAAAAAATTATGGGTAGGCAATTCCAAGTTCGTGTGGGTTCGATACTTTCCCGTTCATTTCTAAAGGAACTTTGAGTCCCTCAGAGCTGTGTTTTGAGTGTCACACTTTACAGTATAAAGATTAATGCCACCATTGAACAATTCCCTTTTATTGTTACAAACAGGCTCTATGTCGACGACTTTCACGTCTCGTGCCAGTCGTTGAACATGACGTTTATTGAGTAACAACTACAGATTTTCCTTGGTCGTTTTCTAATGTGGAACACAGCAAACGGTTTTAATTTTTTTTATCTCTCTTTCACATCATTTACAAGTACTTTTACCGGCAACCGGGTACTCACCCCGATCCTGAACTCTGTGTTGGTAAAGTTGTGCTTCCCGTGGTCCTTAAGACAAAGTTTTTGGGGCTCATCTTAGACTGAAAACTGAACTTTATACTACACATCAAGCAGCTACGAGTTAAATGTACAAAAGCACCAAACATCCTCTGTATCCTCTCTTCCTCTATTTGTGGAGCAGATAGATATATTATGCTAAAGATATATCATGCTCTTATTCGATCGAATCTAGACTTTATGACTCTGCCAGGACTTCGACATTAAAGATGCTGTGCCCAGTTCATTATCATGGACTTCAGCTCTGCACCAGGACTTTCCGCACTTCCCCAGTCCAGAGCTTACACACCTCCTCTACACCGCCGCCATACATACAGTAACATGATCGTATATAGGTTAAGACAGTTAACTTCTTAATTGGTATTACCAATATATTTATTAACTAAAAAGAAGCTCTTAGAATTTATCACAATTATTATCAGAAATTTTGCTTGTTCTTTTTATTTTGAAAGGAAAATAGGCTTACGTTCGACTCAACCAACACACTCCATTACCAGAAGCTGTCAAATACACGAGTTTTGATCTTTAGTGGATGATAAATATGTTGTTATGAATGTCGCTCGTTTCTGTGGCGTGGACTAATCAGTCGCTAAGTGAAGTGGAAATCGTAAAATTAAAAGCTTCGTATTTAATAATGAAGGAGAACCAATGGCTGAAGGTAACACGAAAAATAATAATATTCTGTTAATAAAACTCTAAATGATAGTTTTCTTTTAGTACTACCGTTGACATTTTATGTTTGACACAGTTTACATATTTTCTAAAGCTGGAAACTACTTTTAAATTAACAAAAAAATTAAAGATAATTTGCATGAGTGTTTATCTTCATATATTTTTATCCTTTCATATCATATGATAATTGCTCAGAGAAGCTTTGCAGTAAGCTGAAAATCTCGAACCATGATTGACCCTAAATGTTTTAAACGTTTACCGGAAGGTGATGGGAAATCAAACCTCTGGGCGTCATTACATTCGCTATTCTAGGTAAGTTTGAAATATTTTCATGTGATATAGTTAACACAATTTAACTTGTTTGATCAAGGCAAAATATAAGAACATCGTCTCAACATGTGTCTCAAACGTATTTGCTTTCTCTCCTGCTTAAAAAGTAAGCAGTATTTTTAAGTATCATTTGCATTTGTAGTTTTATTTATTCTTTAACCGCAGACTTTATGAAGCTACTCGAAATTTAGAAAATCACTCGTGCGATAACAGACTTTCTCTCGCACACAAATTGATAACCCAAGCTTTCTTCTTTACAGGGAAGAGCATATACATGTCATTTGTCTGTTTTTTAAGGTTAATGTAAAGCTTAATGAAATACTTTGTAAGATTAAATACCTATCATGAGCCTAACGACGCTATAAACGAATATGGCCCTCAAACAGAGGTTACCCTACGGTGTAAATAAATATTTTCAGCAATAAAACATTGTTACCTATCCAGTTACAAACATATTTAACCAAAACTTTTTCTTTTCTTTTTTTACTTTTTGTGTTGACATAGTGCCACTGCTGCGTTTCAATAACTTATTTGTAATTTATCATTTGTCTCGAATCTTCATAGCTAGAAGTTAATCTTATATGGTTGTTACAACTAATCGAGATACTTTAAATTTAAAATGTATTGATCTCATCCCTTATATTAAAATATTGTTAATATTGGATAAAGAATTAGTGACTGTAAGGTACACTTGTTTTGTAAATGTGTTTTTAGAATAGAGCACAATATTCTAAAACTTAGTATTTTTTGTAATATAAGTTGTAATGTGATGAAAACTTTGTAGCGTTGTTTATTTACATGTTTGTGACTTAAGTTATGCCGCATTGAGTCGTCTGTAGCGTTTAAAGAGCGTAAAAATCACACTTGTGGTTGCATTCATTTCCCCAAGCGCAGATTTTTAACATATCTTCAAAGAATTTCTTTACAAACGTCACATCTTAGACTTGCTTGACATAGAGGTTGTTCCGTATACCAAATTTCAAAGAAATACGTTTCATTTGCTCAAAAATCTATATTCGTCTCATATCTGTGATCGTCTTTTCACCAAGTGCAGTATTGGTAGAATTTAATTAATCTCTTGCCTATCTAAGTCACAAGAATGCGATACAGTAAAACTTGGTCGACTTTAAAAAAAAAAATTGAATAGTGATATCTTTCACTTTAGCACAGTTTAGGGTATAAGATGAAATATGAAAGGTAGAGATGTTTTGTAGAAGTTTGTTTTGAATTTCGCGCAAAGCATGATTCTCACTATTTTAGTATGGACGACACATTGGTTGGTGTCTACGAAGAGGCTCACCAAGTTGGCCACACTTGAAGAGCTGTGACGGTGTAGCTCTGGAATCGCAGGTCAGTCTTGAAGTCCTGAGCTAATTTTTCTTATCAGCCTGTTGAAAGGCAGTTTGCGGAAGAGCTGCTCAATGGACTTCTGGTAAAGGCAGATAATATGGAAGATGTTTCTTTTCTCCACCTGCGGCTGGAGCACTTTTTTGGAGCATATTTAATAGCTAGTTTTATCATGGGTAATTCACCCTCTGGGTTTTCTTGCATTTTGTTTTCTAGAGAATTACGTTTTCGATATGAAGGGTCTTTAAAAAAGCGAGATAATCCACACCGGGTACTTAAGACCTGTGAGATTGGTTGGTGTTTTTAATTCTGTGTTGACTCTGTGTCAGGAGACCCTGATTTTGAAGTGATAGATTAGAGGGAAAACAACTTGTTAACATTAATCACCGCCAACATTTGGGCTATTTGTAACAAACAAAAAGTTAGATTATAACGCATTTATGACCGAAATGGCTACCATGTTCTTATTTTATTTGGGTCTTGTGTTTGAGAAGCTGTGCTACTAACTATGCTTCGCTCTTTTAACTATGTGTGCGTCATAAGAGTAACAGCCAATCCCACTTTTACTTTGAGAAAACTCTTCATACGGTAAGTGGTGTGAACTGATTGTCTTTATATTAGTTTCTAATTCAAAATTATAGTCTCTTAAACCTGAATCACCAGGTATCTCCGACATGGCAACCTATCATATTACGAGTATAATATATCGCTCAGTTGTACAAAGAAACTGATAAAACGTTTATTGTTTTAATAATAATTTCATTCCTACTGTATATGACAATTTTTAATTGAGTTAAACAGTCGACTCGTCTTACCGCTACAAACATCACATGAGCATCAACTTGACCGTACTGTCGTTACTACCAACAGACTGTGATGTTAATTATTGTGTTTTTAGGGCCTTGCAGAGCCTGGGAATCTGTACATTTGACTCGTAATCTGTGGACTGAGGGCATGGATCAACTTAACCGTACATGATTACCCTTTTAGTCATGGAAGCTTTATAACTGACAACCAATCCAACAGTTCCTTTGTAAACAAGAAGCCCCACAATTAGTAAGTTGGTGATGTTGATAAGTTGCTTTCCAGTAATACGTCAACTGCTATATTAGGAACGTCTAGGACAGATAGCTCTGGACTATCTTTGTGGAAATTTCCAATTACACAAAATTTTAGGTGTTTGGGTGAATTGCATGATTCGAAAGTCGTGTATGCTCAAATAACAATATGAATTTAATAATTAAAAGTATATACACTCATCTTCATTATTATGACAAAATTTACAGCAATTTAAAGTCTAGTCTCAAATTTCCAGATACAGTTTATCGTAATTTTTTTTTAAATGAATGATCCACAGGTTTGATAAAGATAAAAGAACAAAAATGTCTGAAAACAGTGAATGTCAAAACCTTTGTGATGTCTAAATATCATGTATTTATGGAAGGTGAGAGAACTAGTAACTTGTGTAGCATTATTATTTTGTTCCTTGTGGTGAAATATTATTATGAAATGTATGTGTATAATGAAGGGGACACATAGAAATTAAGTCAGCCTTGAAAAACATAGTTGTAAAGAATATACAGAAATATACAAATTCTCTTTGTTTACCTGAAGATGACCTGAGAAGTTCGAAGCCTTGTTGTCTACTTTATTTTAATAAAAGTGTTAATACTCGTACTAGCCATATTGAAATACATTGTTACTTCAAGTAGGTTTCTCGTGATTACGAAGTACATTATGTTGAAGACTCCAAAGAAAAAACCTTAACTTTATATGACAGTCTGATGGCAGTAGTGGTAGCTTGTTGTTCTATGAAGTTTGTAGTGATTAGAGGAGCTGAATATTTAAGAACCAAACATTACAAGTTTGTTAAATGATTTATGTTTAAGTTTGGATGCTATTCTTCTCGGTTTATTGGTAGTTTAACTGAGAAATGGACATGTTAAGATGCTGGGTGCACTGTACAGGGATGTATTAACGCCTAGGCATACGTGGCACGTGCCTGGGGCGACAGATTTTAGGGGGCGGCAAATTTTGACCAAAAAAGCAAAAGCAAAAGAATGGACACCATTTTAAAATGTAGTCCCTGGTTATTAATTCCCCCTGCCATTTATGCCACCCCAATAACCTCTTGAATCTGGACCCCCACACACACACTCACTATTCCACCACACCGTCGGGTCAATCGCTTCAAGTTTAAAAGATTTCTAACCTTCCCTCCCTGAGTCCCACCTAATACGCTTCGCCCCCCCACATCATCAACCCATCCGCCCTCACCTCAGTTATTTATTTGTGTTTTTCAAAACCCCCAACATGTTTTTTACTCATGTTGACACACCAAACAATGAATTACCTGCTACTCAGTGTGCTACGCCTACACAAAAAAATATTTTATCATGGCCTAATAACGTATTTTGTTTTGTGAAATTGCGTATACGAAAATTCGGATTTGCGGTTGCTTTAGGCTATTATCTGGAAAAATATATTTTGAAATATTCTTCCTCATCATTCACAGTTTAGCTTAATTGATTATTTTTAATTGATTGATTGAATATGCGCTTGTCTAGATTCCAATGTAGTCCTTACAGAATAGTTCCTTCAAATTCCCCAGCAATTATAGGCATTTGTTAGAATAAAGAAGGGGTAATGGCAGACTCCAGAATACCAGAACAGAAAGGCGCACAGTCATTGGAGCAGGTGAGCGTCAGCGGAATCGGCTGCGGGTGTTACGCATAATCGTTTTTGCAGGCCGCCGACCGCGCTCTATCAATGGAATTGACTCCCAGGGGACGCGGTTGTACCGCACGGGGTCTGGATAGTTTTGGGCGATACGGGTATTTGTTACTGGTAGTATAGAATTTGAAATAGTAAAGTGTGTTAGAATTTATAATTTGATTGTCAATAGCCCAGCACCCGTTAACATGGATACATCGGCAGTAATATAAATCAGTAGTGCAGAAGCTCCCCTTTTTCGTGTATATTTTGTTATGGACTTATGGTTGCAAGTCGATAATTGTTTTACCAACTACCATAAAACTCATTATCTGCCGGACGAATATATGGTTCACCAACATATTTACTATATAGATAATAACGTGGTAAGCGATATTGGTGTCAAAATGTAGAGTTCGTTATGCTTTAACTTATTCCTCCGTCACCCAATATCTTACTGTAAGTTATATCGTGTTGTCAGTGTCCAAACCTCCACAAGAAGCACAATTATTGTGAGGGCGAGGGTCACTGGGGTCAAACGGCTCACGGATCTCTGTGAGGTTCGCGCGGCTGCCATAAATAGCTGGATCCCACGAAAATAACTCAGATCCTGATGATCTGAGATGTGAAAATAACAAATTCACTGTCAATACTCAATATACGATCAGTGGATTCTAGTGATACGCCGAAAATTAAGTGGATCAGCTTATACGAAGATAGTAAAGTTAAAAAATGAAAACACACGTGATGTTTTGGATAAGACACCGACAATGGAGGCCTTTTTTGCTAAACAAAGGCAAGAACAGCCTACTAGCGACGATGTTCAAACCAACAGCGATGGAGGGAATACACATGACGGGCCTAGCAGTAGCAGTTTTGAACAATCTGAACGAGCCGAACATATCGAACTGCTGCTTGAACAAGTGACGTCATCAGCAGCAGGCCTAGTAAGATCTGCCGGTTGCGTGCCTGAAACGTCAATGGTTCCAGCAAGTTTTTAAGACAAAGTAAGTTCAGATCCAGCAGAGTGGATAATAGATAATTACACAAAAAATTATATTGCCACACATGCCATCCTTCGAAACGATGACTCGGATTTCAAGAACTCTGTGAAAAAGGACGGGGAGGAAATCAGATCTGTACAAAGGCATGTTTGAAAGAAAACTGCAAAATGGCGAAAAAAGTAAGCGGACATATTTGGTTTATTTAGAGAGCAAAGATAGACTGTTTTGTGCTCCTTGTCGTTTATTTGATTTTGGAAAAAAATCCAAACTGGCTGACGAAGGCTTTGATGACTGGAAAAATGCTACTGTCCGGCTGAATGAGCATGAAAACTCTCCTGAGCATCGGTCTTCAGTTTTATCTCTAGTAGCAAGGGGCAACATGTTGGGACATGTACATCTCCAAATGGCCATACAGCTGCACGACGAAATCAAATACTGGAGAAATGTACTCACTCGTGTGGTAGCTGTAGCGAAAAGATTGGCTTCACGTGGGCTTCCGTTCAGAGGTCGGGATGATAAGTTGGTCAGTACACAACGGCACTTTATGAT
>MU034032.1:0-15106 GCA_011833715.1 Carcinoscorpius rotundicauda | reverse complement strand
TAATGAACTGTGAGTAAAACATTGTAACATGATTAGAATATGGGTCTAATGAACTTTGAATGAAACATTGTAACGTGATTAGAATATGAGGCTAATGAACTGTGAGTAAAACATTGTAATATGATAAGAATATGGACCTAATGAAATGTGAGTAAAACATTGTAACATGATTAGAATATGGGCCTAACTAACTGTGAGTAAAACATTGTAATATGATTAGAATATGGACCTAATGAAATGTGAGTAAATTATTGTAATATGATTAAAGCATGGATAGAATGAACTGTGAGTATAACATTGTAATATGATTAGAATATGAGCCTAATGAACTGTGAATAAAACATTGTAATATGATTAGAGCATGGACCTAATGAACTGTGAGTAAAACGTTGTAACGTGATTAGAATATAAGCCTAATGATTTTGAGTAAAACATTGTAACGTGATTAGAATATAAGCCTAATGATCTGTAAGTAAAACATTTTAACGTGATTAGAATATGGGCCTAATGAACTGTGAATAAAACAATGTAACGTGATTAGAATATAAGCCTAATGATATGTAAGTAAAACATTGTAACGTGATTAGAATATAAGCCTAATGATTTTGAGTAAAACATTTTAACGTGATTAGAATATTGGCATAATGAACTGTGAGTAAAACATTTTAACGTGATTTAGAACATGGACCTAATGATCTGTAAGTAAAACATTTTAACGTGATCAAAATATGGACCTAATGAACTGTGAGTAAAACATTGTAACATGATTAGAATATGGGTGTATGGAACTTTGAGTGAAACATTGTAACGTGATTAGAATATTGGCCTAATGAACTGTGACTAAAACATTGTAATATGATTAAAATATGGACCTAATGAAATGTGAATAAATCATTGTAATATTATTAGAGCATGGATAGAATGAACTGTGAGAAAACATTGTAATATGATTAGAATATGAGTCAAATGATTTGTGAGTAAAACATTGTAACGTTATTAGAATATACGCCTAATGATCTGTAAGTAAAACATTTTAACGTGATTAGTATATGGGCCTAATGAACAGTGAGTAAAACATTGTAACGTGATTAAAA
Organism: Carcinoscorpius rotundicauda; assembly: GCA_011833715.1. Classification (NCBI taxonomy): domain Eukaryota; kingdom Metazoa; phylum Arthropoda; class Merostomata; order Xiphosura; family Limulidae; genus Carcinoscorpius; species Carcinoscorpius rotundicauda. The sequence continues at coordinate 14,012 of MU034032.1, read as the reverse complement.
CATGGACCTAATGAACTGTGAGTAAATCATTGTAAAATGATTACAATATGGGCCTAATGAACTGTGAGTAAAACACTGTAGCATGATTAGAATATGGGCCGAATGAACTGTGAGTAAAACATTGTAAAATGTTTAAAATACGGGCCTAATGAACTATGAGTAAAACATTGTAACATGATTAGAATATGGGCCAAATAAACTGTGAGTAAAACATTGTAATATGATAAGAATATGGACCTAATGAAATGTGAGTAAAACATTGTAACATGATTAGAATATGGGCTTAAAGAACTGTGAGTAAAACATTGTAATATGATAAGAATATGGACCTAATGAAATGTGAGTAAAACATTGTAACATGATTAGAATATGGGCCTAATGAGCTGTGAATAAAACATTGTAATATGATTAAAATATGGACCTAATGAAATGTGAATAAATCATTGTAATATTATTAGAGCATGGATAGAATGAACTGTGAGAAAACATTGTAATATGATTAGAATATGAGCCTAATGATTTGTGAGTAAAACATTGTAACGTTATTAGAATATACGCCTAATGATCTGTAAGTAAAACATTTTAACGTGATTAGTATATGGACCTAATGAACAGTGAGTAAAACATTGTAACGTGATTAGAACATGGACCTAATGAACTGTGAGTAAAACATTGTAATATGATTACAATATGGGCTTAATGAACTGTGAGTAAAACACTGTAGCATGATTAGAATATGGGCCGAATGAACTGTGAGTAAAACATTGTAAAATGTTTAAAATACGGGCCTAATGAACTGTGAGTAAAACATTGTAACATGATTAGAATATGGGCCAAATAAACTGTGAGTAAAACATTGTAACACTATTGGAATATTGGCTTAATGATCTGTGAGTAAAACATTGTAACGTGATTAGAACATGGACCTAATAAACTGTGAGTAAAACATTGTAACGGGATTAGAACATGGACCTAATGAACTGTGAGTAAAACGTTGTAATATGATGAGAATATGAGCCTAATGATCTGTGAGTAAAACATTGTAACGGGATTAGAAGATAAGCCTAATGAACTGTGAGTAAAACATTGTAACATAATTAATACATGGACCTAATGAGCTGTGAGTAAAACATTTTAATATGATTAGAACATGGGCTTAATGAACTGTGAGTAAAACATTGTGATATGATGAGAACTTGGGCCCAATAAACTGTGAGTAAAACATTGTAACATGATTAGAACATGGACCTAATGAACTGTGAGTAAAACATTGTAATGTGATTCGAATATAAGCCTAATGATCTTTAAGTAAAACATTTTAACGTGATTAGAATATGGGCCTAATGAACTTTGAGTAAAACATTGTAACGGGATTAGAACATGGACCTAATGAACTGTGAGTAAAACGTTGTAGCATGATTAGAATATGGGCCTAATGAACTGTGAGTAAAACATTGTATTATAATTAGGACATGGGTATTTTCCGAATAACATTTAATATCTTAATTGCCAGTATTATTAAATTTTGAATATTAGATTAATCAAGCTTTGTGTGAACTCAAGTATTTTGTTTTATTTTCGTTCAAAAATATTCTCTCTTGAATAAGTTAAACTGGACGACTTTATTATCAAGAAAACCCAAGTAATTATGTGTAAGTACATCATTAATGTGATACAAGCACAAGTGACGTTCAAAATTTTACTTTAGTCTTTCTAATTAAGATTTGTTGTGTACCAAAATTCCAGTTTAAATTACCCAACTTTGGAACTTGCGGGTTGTAGTTACTATCCATTGGAATTCCTTGTGTTTATTGTAGGGCTCGGTATGGCCAGGTGAGTTAAGGCGTTCGACTAGCAATCCGAGGTTCGCGTTTTCGAATCCCGGTCGCACCAAACATGCTCGCCCTCCCAGCTGTGGTGGCGTTATTATGTTTCGGTCAATCACTCTATTCGTTGATAAAAAAAGTAGCCCAAGAGTTGGTGGAGGGTGGTGATTACTAGCTGCCTTCCCTCTAGTCTTACACTGCTAAATTAGGGACGGCTAGCACAGATAGCTCTCGAGTAACTGTGTGCGAAATTCAATAACAAACTCTTTACTAGAAGTTAGTTTCTACATATCCATACATTATGTTACGTGTATATCAAAAGTAGGTAATTTAAGCTAACTCATTCCAAAGGACTTTTTGTCATAAAACAATAACAATGGTTGTTTTACACAAACATGGATCTATTCTCACAATGAACTTAATGACTATTCACAATAAGGACTGAATGAGCCTTGTCCGATGTTATAAATTTTGTTTAGAACTCAAATTTTATTTCAGAATTTTCGAGGCTTCTGTGTACTAAGTAAAATGTTTTGTGCTTTCATTGGTTTAAATATATTGTTGCTCTAAGAACCATAATTCTATCTCATCTATTTATCTAGAATTCTAGCGGTAGCAAGTGTGGCCTAGTAGTCAGCGTGCCCCGATTGTGAATCTTCGAATTCCTGGTTCGCTTCATTTTTCTACAAAACCGAGCTTCGCGTGTTTTGAGTAGTGAATGCGTTAAAAGAGTGATAGTCAAATCCCACTATTCGATGAGAAGTAACACAAAAGTTCGCGGGGGGGTGTTGTTTCGTTAGGTCCATGTTCTAATCACGTTACAATGTTTTACTCACAGTTCATTACGCCCATTTTCTAATCACGTTACAATGTTTTACTCACAGATCATTGGGCTCATATTTTAATCATATTACAACGTTTTACTCACAGTTCATTAGGTCGATACTCTAATCATATTACATTGATTTACTCACAGTTCATTAGGCCCATATTCTTATCGCGTTACAATGTTTTACTCACAGTTCATTAGGCCCATATTCTTATCACGTTACAATGTTTTACTCACTGTTTATTAGGCCCATCTTCTAATTACGTTAAAATGTTTTACTTACAAATAATTAGGCCCATATTCTAATCAGGTAACAATGTTTTACTCACAGTTCATTATGCCCATATTCTAATCACGTTAAATTGTTTTACTTACAGATCACTGAGCTTATAATCTAATCACGTAACAATGTTTTACTTACAGATCATTAGGCTCACATTCTAATCATATTACAACGTTTTACTCACAGTTCATTAGGTCCATGCTCTAATCATATTACCATGATGTACTCACATTTCATTAGACCCATATTCTAATCATATTACAATGTTTTACTCACAGTTCATTAAACCCATATTCTAATCACGTTAAAATGTTTTACTTACAGATCATTAGGCTTATATTCTAATCACGTTAGAATGTTTTACTTACAGATCATTAGGCTCATATTCGAATCACGTTACAATGTTTTACTCACAGATCCTAAGGCTTATATTCTAATCATATTACAACGTTTTACTCACAGCTCATTAGGTCCATGCTCTAATCATATTACAATGTTTTACTCACAGTTCATTAGGCTCATATTCTAATCATATTACAATGTTATACTCACAGTTCATTCTATCCATGGTTTAATCATATTACAATAATTTACTCACATTTCATTAGGTCTATATTCTAATCATATTACAATGTTTTACTCACATTTCATTATGTCCATATTCTTATCATATTACAATGTTTTACTCACAGTTCATTAGCCTCATATTCTAATCACGTTACAATGTTTCACTTAAAGTTCATTAGACCCATATTCTAATCACGTTACAATGTTTCATTCAAAGTTCATTAGACCCATATTCTAATCATGTTAAAATGTTTTACTCACAGTTCATTAGGCTCATATTCTAATCATATAACAATGTTATACTCACAGTTCATTCTATCCATGCTCTAATCATATTACAATGATTTACTCACATTTCATTAGGTCCACATTCTAATCATATTACAATGTTTTACTCACAGTTCATTAGGCCCATATTCTAATCATGTTACAATGTTTTACTCACATTTCATTAGGTCCATATTCTTATCATAATACAATGTTTTACTCACAGTTCATTAGCCCCATATTCTAATCACGTTACAATGATTAACTCGAAGTTCATTAGACCCATATTCTAATTACGTTACAATGTTTCATTCAAATTTCATTAGACCCATATTCTAATCATGTTACAATGTTTTACTCACAGTTCATCAGGCCCATATCCTAATCATGTTACAATGTTTTACTCACAGTTCATTCGGCCCATATTCTAATCATGCTACAATGTTTTACTCACAGTTCATTAACCCCATGTTCAAATCATATTACAAATTTTTACTCACAGCTCATTAGGTTTTTGTTCTAATCACGTTATAATGTTTTACTCACAGCTTATTAGGCCCATGTTCTGATCATGATACAATGTTTTCCTCACTGTTCATTAGGCCCATATTTTTATCACGTTACAATGTTTTACTTACAGATCATTGGGCGTATATTCTAATCAGGTTACAATATTTTACTCACAGATCATTAGATTCATATTCTGATCATATTATAATGTTTTACTCACAGTTCATTCTATCCATGCTCTAATAATATTATAATGATTTACTCTCATTTCATTCGACCCATATTCTAATCATATTACAATGTTTTACTCACAGTTCATTAGATCCATATTCTTATCATGTAACAATGTTTTACTCACAGTTCATTAGGCCCATATTCTAATCACGTTAAAATGTTTCACTTTCAGATCATTAGGCTTATATTCTAATCACTTTACATTGTTTTACTCAAATATCATTAGGCTCATATTCTAATCATATTAGAACGTTTTACTCAAAGTTCATTAGGCCCGTGTTTCAATCATATTACAATGTTTTACTCACAGTTCGTTAGGTTCATGTTCTAATCACGTTACAATGTTTTATTCACACTTCATTAGGCCCATATTTTAATACCGTTACAATGTTTTACTCACAGTTCATTACGCCCATTTTCTAATCACGATACAATGTTTTACTCACAGATCATTAGGCTCATATTCTAATCATATTACAACGTTTTACTCACAGTTCATTAGGTCCATATTCTAATCATATTACAATGATTTACTCACAGTTCATTAGGCCCATATTCTTATCGCGTTACAATGTTTTACTCACAGTTCATTAGGCCCATATTCTTATCACGTTACAATGTTTTACTCACAGTTCATTAGGCCCATGTTTTAATCATGTGACAATGTTTCACTCACAGTTCATTAGGCCCATCTTCTAATCACGTTAAAATGTTTTACTTACAAATAATTAGGCTTATATTCTAATCACGTTACAATGTTTTACTCACAGATCATTAGTCTCATATTCTAATCATATTACAATGATTTACTCACATTTCATTAGACTTATATTCTAATCATATTACAATAGTTTACTCACAGTTCATTAGGTCCATGTTCTAATCATATTACAGTGTTTTACTCACAGTTTATTTGGCACATATTCTAATCACGTTAATATGTTTTACTCACAGATCATTAGGCTCATATTCTCATCATATTACAATGTTTTTCTCACAGTTCATTAAGCCCATGTTCTAATCATATTACAATGTTTTACTCACAGCTCATTAGGCCTTTGTTCTAATCACGTTATAATGTTTTACTCACAGCTCATTAGGCCCATGTTCTGATCATATTACAATGTTTTACTCAAAGTTCATTAGGCGCCATATTCTAATCATGTTAGAATGTTTTACTTACATCTCATTAGGCTCATATTCGAATCACGTTAGAATGTTTTACTCACAGATCATTAGGCTCATATTCTCATCATATTACAATGTTTTACTCACAGTTCATTAAGCCCATGTTCTAATCATAAATTTAATGTTTTACTCACAGCTCATTAGGCCTTTGTTCTAATCACGTTATAATGTTTTACTCACAGCTCATTAGGCCCATGTTCTGATCATATTACAATGTTTTACTCACTGTTCATTAGGCCCATATTTTAATCACGTTACAATGTTTTACTTACAGATCATTAGGCGTATATTCTAATCACGTTACAATACTTTACTCACAGTTCATTAGGCCCATATTCTTATCAAGTTACAATGTTTTACTCAAAGTTCATTAGGCGCCATATTCTAATCACGTTAAAATGTTTTACTTACAAATCATTAGGCTCAAATTCGAATCACGTTACAATGTTTTACATACAGATCATTAGGCTCATATTCTAATAATATTACAATAGTTTACTCACAGCTAATTAGGCTTTTGTTCTATTCACGTTACAATGTTTTACTCACAGATCATTAGGCCCATAATCCAATCATATTACAATGTTTTACTCACAGTTTATTTGGCCCATATTCTAATAATGTTACAATGTTTTACTCATAGTTCATTAGACTCGTATTTTAAACATTTTACAATGTTTTACTCACAGTTCATTCGGCCCATATTCTAATCATGCTACAATGTTTTACTCACAGTTCATTAGGCCCATATTGTAATCATATTACAATGTTTTATTCACAGTTCATTAGGTCCATGTTCTAATCACGTTACAATGTTTTACTCACTGTTCATTAGGCCCATATACTAATCACGTTAAAATGTTTTACTTACAGATCATTAGGCGTATATTCTAATAACGTTACAATGTTTTACTCACAAATCATTAGGCTCATATTCTAATCATATTACAATGTTTTCTCACAGTTCATTCTATCCATGCTCTAATAATATTACAATGATTTACTCACATTTCATTAGGTCCATATTCTAATCATATTACAATGTTTTACTCACAGTTCATTAGGCCCATATTCTAATCACGTTAAAATGTTTTACTTACAGATCATTAGGCTCATATTCTAATCACGTTACAATGTTTTACTCAAAATCATTAGGCTTATATTATAATCACGTTACAATGTTTTACAGATCATAAGGCTCATATTCTAATCATATTACAATGTTTTACTCACAGTTCATTAGGCCCATATTCTAATCATGTTACAATGTTTTACTCACATTTCATTAGGTCCATATTCTTATCATATTACAATGTTTTACTCACAGTTCATTAGCCCCATATTCTAATCACGTTACAATGTTTCACTCAAAGTTCATTCGACCCATATTCTAATCACGTTACAATGTTTCATTCAAAGTTCATTAGACCCATATTCTAATCATGTTACAATGTTTTACTCACTGTTCATTAGGTCCATATTCTTATCATATTACAATGTTTTACTCACACTTCATTAGCCCCATATTCTAATCACGTTAAAATGTTTTACTTACAAATCACTGAGCTTATAATTTAATCACGTTACAATGTTTCACTTAAAGTTCATTAGACCCATATTATAATCACGTTACAATGTTTCATATATATTCTAATCATGTTACAATGTTTTACTCACAGTTCATTAGGCTCATATTCCAATCATATTAAAATGTTATACTTACAGTTCATTCTATCCATGCTCTAATCATATTACAATGATTTACTCACATTTCATTAGGTCCACATTCTAATCATATTACAATGTTTTACTCACAGTTCACTAGGCCCATATTCTAATCATGTTACAATGTTTTACTCACATTTCATTAGGTCCATATTCTTATCATAATACAATGTTTTACTCACAGTTCATTAGCCCCATATTCTAATCACGTTACAATGATTATCTCAAACTTCATTAGACCCATATTCTAATCACGTTAGAATGTTTCATTCAAAGTTCATTAGACCCATATTCTAATCATGTTACAATGATTTACTCACAGTTCATCAGGCCCATATTCTAATCATATTACAATGTTTTACTCACAGTTCATTCGGCCCATATTGTAATTATATTACAATGTTTTATTCATAGCTCATTAGTTCCATGTATTAATTATATTACAATGTTTTACTCTTAGTTCATTAGGCTTATCTTCTAATCCCGTTACAATGTTTTACTTACAGATCATTAGGCTTATATTCTAATCACGTTACAATGTTTTACTCACAGATCATTAGGCTCATATTCTCATCATATTTTAATGTTTTACTCACAGTTCATTAGGCCTTTGTTCTAATCACGTTATAATGTTTTACTCACAGCTCATTAGGCCCATGTTCTGATCATGATACAATGTTTTACTCACTGTTCATTAGGCCCATATTTTTATCACGTTACAATGTTTTACTTACAGATCATTAGGCGTATATTCTAATCAGGTTACAATATTTTACTCACAGATCATTAGATTCATATTCTGATCATATTACAATGTTTTACTCACATTTCATTCTAACCATGCTCTAATCATATTACAATGATTTACTCACATTTCATTAGACCCATATTTTAATCATATTACAATGTTTTACTCACAGTTCATTAGGCCCATATTCTAATCAAATTACAATGTTTTACTTACAGTTCATTCTATCCATGCTCTAATAATATTATAATGATTTACTCTCATTTCATTAGACCCATATTCTAATCATATTACAATGTTTTACTCACAGTTCATTAGGCTCATATTCTACTCATATTACAATGTTTTACTCACAGTTCATTCTATCCATGCTCTAATAATATTACAATGGATTACTCACATTTCATTAGGTCCATATTCTAATCATATTACAATGTTTTCCTCACAGTTCATTATGCCAATATTCTAATCACGTTACTATGTTTCACTCAAAACTCTATACACCCATATTCTAATCATGTTACAATGTTTTACTCACAGTTCATTAGGCTCATATTCTAATCACGTTAAAATGTTTTACTCAAAGATCATTAGGCTCATATTCTAATCACGTTACATTGTTTTACTCAAAGATCATTAGGCTCATATTCTAATCATATTAGAACATTTTACTCAAAGTTCATTAGGCCCGTGTTTCAATCATATTACAATGTTTTTCTCACAGTTCGTTAGGTTCATGTTCTAATCACGTTACAATGTTTTATTCACACTTCATTAGGCCCATATTTTAATACCGTTACAATGTTTTACTCACAGATCATTAGGCTCATATTCTAATCATATTACAACGTTTTACTCACTGTTCATTAGGTCCATATTCTAATCATATTACAATGATTTACTCACAGTTCATTAGGCCAAATTCTTATCGCGTTACAATGTTTTACTCACAGTTCATTAGGCCCATATTCTTATCAAATTACAAAGTTTTACTCACAGTTCATTGTATCCATGCTCTAAAATTATTACAATGATTTACTCACATTTCATTAGACCCATATTCTAATCATATTACAATGTTTTACTCACAGTTCATTAGGCTCATATTCTAATCATATTACAATGTTTTACTCACAGTTCATTCTATCCATGCTCTAATAATATTACAATGATTTACTCACATTTCATTAGGTCCATATTCTAATCATATTACAATGTTTTCCTCACAGTTCATTAGGCCAATATTCTAATTACGTTACAATGTTTCACTCAAAATTCTATACACCCATATTCTAATCATGTTACAATGTTTTACTCACAGTTCATTAGGCTCATATTCTAATCACGTTAAAATGTTTTACCTACAGATCATTAGGTCTATGTTCTAAATCACGTTACAATGTTTTACTCACAGTTCATTAAGCCCATGTTCTAATCATATTACAATGTTTTACTCACAGCTCATTAGGCCTTTGTTCTAATCACGTTATAATGTTTTACTGACAGCTCATTAGGCCCATGTTCTGATCATATTACAATGTTTTACTCACTGTTCATTATGCCCATATTTTAATCGCGTTATAATATTTTTCTTACAGATCACTAGGCGTATATTCTAATCACGTTACAATACTTTACTCACAGATCATTAGATTCATATTCTAATTATATTACAATGTTTTACTCACAGTTCATTCTATCCATGCTCTAATCATATTACAATGATTTACTCACATTTTATTAGACCCATATTTTAATTATATTACAATGTTTTACTCACAGTTCGTTAGGCCCATATTCTTATCAAGTTACAATGTTTTACTTACAGTTCATTCTATCCATGCTCTAAAATTATTACAATGATTTACTCACATTTCATTAGACCCATATTCTAATCATATTACAATGTTTTTCTCACAGTTCATTAGGCTCATATTCTAATCATATTACAATGTTTTACTCACAGTTCATTCTATCCATGCTCTAATAATATTACAATGATTTACTCACATTTCATTAGGTCCATATTTTAATCATATTACAATGTTTTAGTCACAGTTCATTAGGCCAATATTGTAATCACGTTACAATGTTTCACTCAAAGTTCCATACACCCATATTCTAATCATGTTACAATGTTTTACTCACAGTTCATTCTATCCATGCTCTAATAATATTACAATGATTTACTCACATTTCATTAGGTCCATATTTTAATCATATTACAATGTTTTACTCACAGTTCATTAGGCCCATATTCTAATCACGTTAAAATGTTTTACTTAGAGATCATTAGGTCCATGTTCTAAATCACGTTAAAATGTTTTACTCACAGTTCATTATGCCCATATTCTAATCACGTTAAAATGTTTTACTTACAGATCATTAGGCGTATATTCTAATCACGTTACAATGTTTTACTCACAGATCAATAGCCTCACATTCTAATCATATTACAATGTTTTACTCACAGTTCATTCGGTCCATGCTCTAATCATATTACAATGATTTACTCATATTTCATTAGGCCCATATTCTAATCATATTACAATGTTTTACTCACAGTTCATTAGGCCCATGTTCCAATCATATTACAATGTTTTACTCACAGTTCATTATGCCCATATTCTAATCACGTTAAAATGTTTTACTTACAGATCATTAGTCGTATATTCTAATCACGTTACAATGTTTTACTCACAGATCATTAGGCTCATATTCTAATCATATTACAATGTTTTTCTCACAGTTTATTCGGTCCATGCTCTAATCGTATTACAATTATTTACTCACATTTCATTAGGCCCATATTCTAATCACGATACAATGTTTTACTCAGAGTTCATTAGATCCATATTCTAATCATGTAACAATGTTTTACTCACAGTTCATTAGGCCCATATTTTAATCACGTTAAAATGTTTCACTTACAGATCATTAGGCTTATATTCTAATCACGTTACATTGTTTTACTCAAAGATCATTAGGCTCATATTTTAATCATATTACAACGTTTTCTCAAAGTTCATTAGGCCCGTGTTACAATCATATTACAATGTTTTACTCACAGTTCGTTAGGTCCATGTTCTCATCACGTTAGAATGTTTTATTCACACTTCATTAGGCCCGTATTTTAAAAAGGTTACAACGTTTTACTCACAATTTATTAGGCCCATTTTCTAATCACGTTACAATGTTTTACTCACAGATCATTAGGTCCATATTGTAATTACATTACAATGTATTATTCACAGTTCATTAGGTCCATGTATTAATCATGTTACAATGTTTTACTCACAGTTCATTAGTCTTATCTTCTAATCCCGTTACAATGTTATACTTACATATCATTAGGCTTATATTCTAATCACGTTACATTGTTTTACTCAAAGATCATTAGGCTCATATTCTAATCATATTACAACGTTTTACTCACAGTTCATTAGGTCCATGTTCTAATCATTTTTACAATGTTTTACTCACAGTTCATTAGGTCCATGTTCTAATTATGTTACAATGTTTTACTCACATTTCATTAGACCCATGTTCCAATCATATTACAATGTTTTACTCACAGTTCATTAGGTCCATGTTCTAATCACGTTACAATGTTTTATTCACACTTATTAGGCCCATATTCTAATCCCTTTACAATGTTTTACTCACAGTTCATTAGGCCCATTTTCTAATCACGTTACAATGTTTTACTCACAGTTTATTACGCCCATGTTCTAATCATGTTACAATGTTTTACTCACAGTTCACTAGGCTCATATTCTAATCACGTTAAAATGTTTTACTTACAAATCATTAGGCTTATATTCTAATCACGTTACAATGTTTTACTCACAGATCATTAGGCTCATATTCTAATCATATTACAACGTTTTACTCACAGTTCATTAGGTCCATGCTCTAATCATATTACAATGATTTACTCACATTTCATTAGACTTATATTCTAATCATATTACAATGTTTTACTCACAGTTCATTAGGCTCATATTCTAATCACGTTACAATGTTTTACTCACAGCTCATTAGCCCATGTTATGGTCATATTAAAATATTTTACTCACAGTTCATTAGGCCCTTATTCTAATCATATTAGAATGTTTTACTCACTGTTTTAGGCCCATATTTTAATCTTGTTACAATGTTTTACTCATAGTTCATTAGCCCCATATTCTAATCATGTTTCTATGTTTTACTCACTGCTTATTAGGCCCGTATTCTAATCATGTTACAGTATTTTACTCACAGCTCATTAGGCCCATATTTAAATCATGTTACTATGTTTTACTCACAGTTCATTAGGCCTTTATTCTAATCACGTTACAATGTTTTACTCACAGTTCATCAGTTCCATATTCTAATCATGTTAGAATGTTTTACTTACAGTTCATTATGCCCATGTTCTAATAATGTTACAATATGTTACTCACAGTTCATTAGGCCCATGTTCTAATCATGTTACAATATTTTACTCACAGTTCATTGGGCCTATGTTCTAATCATATTACAATGTTTTACACCCTGCTCATTAGGCCTATGTTTTGATCGTATTACATTGTTTTACATACAGTTTCTTTGATACAACATAATTTTTTGAACATTTTCACTCTTTACGAATCGCTTTATTAATCGTATTTTTATCGTGTTTTTCACCTGCTGTAGTTGAAAAATATAAACATATAAACTCTTCAGTGCTCTGGAGAATTGAAATTATTTTTCCTGGTTACATGTAAAGAAGGTTCATGAAGTAACAATATCATTTACTGGCTTTCAAGTGTACATTTTGTTTAGTGTGGAAACTGTAGTAATATACTGCTTAGTGTATTAGCCCCCACTGGTTTATATCCCGTAAATTCAAGCTCTTGTTATGTGTTCTTATTATTAGCTACATAAAATTTCTGGGTAAAGTACAACATCACGTTATTAACAAAATAAATTACATTATGTTTTGCGAATTACCTTCCTTTCTACATTTATTTTAACTTTGGAAAAGAGAGTTGATTAACCAGCGTGTAGTTTGGGCTAAAACAAGCAGTGTCGTAGCAAGGGTTTTCAAAAACCCCTGGGAAAAAGTCAGTTTTGGCGCCTCCTGGTTATAAAATGTAAGTCATAATTTCTAATTATGTAACATCAATTTGGCGCCCCTTCAATGCTGCGCCCGGGGACAGATGTATCTCCTTGCCCCCCTTGAAAAGAAGTAGTTTGACAGTTATTTCTACCTGTTATTTTTTGAGTTTCTCGAGGCTTACATGATATTTCGTCTTTTACGGGTTAGTTCTTTCTGTTGTCTGCTTCCTGTATTTTATTATCTATTATATTCTGCTCCTGGTTAAAGGTTTGTTTGTTTGTTTTTGTTTTTTTTTACTTTGCCCAGAGCTACTCGAGGGCTATCAACGTTAGCCGTCCCTAATTTAGCATTGTAAGACTAAAGGGAAGGCAACTAGTCATCACAACCCACAGCCAACTCTTGGGCTACTCTTTTACAAACAAATAGTGGGATTGACCTTAACATTATAAACCCCTCACGGGTGAAAGGGCGAGCATGTTTGGTGCGACCGGGATTCGAACCCGCGACCCTCAGATTACGAGTCGAACGGCTGAATCACCTGGCCATGTCGGGCCTAACAATTTTGCAAAACTTTGGTTATCAGCGATTCTACTGATGTTACGATGCTTAACGTACATTAAATCTGTTACCATATTCGAAGCTAATGTTTGCCCATTTCCTTAGTAAGATATTCATGTGTTATTATTCTTTTATCCTTTATTTCAGTAAGAATATTAATGGAACGTTTACTTAATCCGGTGTTTGTGATGAAG
>VWRL01001657.1:0-24999 GCA_011833715.1 Carcinoscorpius rotundicauda | reverse complement strand
AAATTTAATTATTTTATTCAGAAGGAAGGAGTCTTGAGAAAGATCATTAGTTACAAGGAACACATAATTTCACGTTTTTTGAAATTTACCCAAAATATTTTTTCATGTTCTTCGTTTTCCTTGTACTTGTATATTATAGCTTTCATAATTTAAAAAACATAACATAAGCATAAAAATTCATGACCAAATAGAACAAATTTTCACTCTTTCATACATGTTATTATTTCCATCACTAGATGACGTGAGTTTTGGATTTTTGTGCAAAGCTAAATGAGTGCTATCTGTGCTAGCCTTCCCCAATTTAGCAGTGTCAGATTAGAGAGAAGGCAGTTATCCATCTCCACTGCCAACTCTTGGGCTACTCTTTTACCAATGAATATTGGGATTGTCTGTCACCATATAACTCCCCCCTACTGCTGTAAGGGCAAATATGTTTGGTAGTACCCTCAGATTATGAGTCGAGTGTCTAAATTACCTGGCTGTGCCAGACTTAAATGGTATGTAATTAATAAAAAGAAAGTTTTTCTTGTCAGAATTTACTTTGGACACCATAGGTATAGGTTTAACACCACAGAATTTTCCTATTATAAGTACGTGTGTCTTAAAAAGATAAAATTTACCTAAGTGTTATTTTAGAAAAAGGTATAAAAAGAAATACAGTTCTTCAATAATTAAACTGAAGACCGTTGATAAAACACAAATATTTTGTTTACAAAGCTTGATAAATAACTTCATTACAATTTTTTTTGTACATCTATTATCAAAATTTAAAAGTATTAAAAACTCTCAAAAGCTCTCAAGATAGTTAGCTTTCAAGACCAATGATGGCAGTAAACGCTATCATCCTTTTTGTTATGTAAGTAAATAGAAGAAGGTAGTGCTTCTCTGACTTCTTATATATATTTTATTTCTACTTATTATATGAACAATTATTTATTTTCTTTCAACTGTGTGGAATCTAAATAACAGGAACTATGCATATTATTTGCAATGATATTTAAATATTATTTAAAATACTTTATAAATAACTTTCAGACCTCATTTTAACACCATTATTTTGTATTTATTTTAAATAGATTTCAATACTAACTTGAAATGCATATGATAAAGTGTAATATTAAGATCTTATAACTCCTTGATATTATTTGACATTTATTTCAAACAGACTTAAGTCAGCATGGCCAGGTGGGTTAAGGCCTTTGACTCAAAATGTGAGGGTGAAACCCACTATTTGTTGGTAAGAGTAGCACAAGAGTTGGCAGTGGGTGGTGATGACTAGCTGCCTTCCTCCTGATCTTATACTGCTAATTTAAAGACATATAGCACAGATAACTTTGCACGAAATTCAAAAACAAACAAACGATCAAACAGACTTGTATATTCAATATACTTTTTAAAAAATGTTTAATATTCCACATGAGCAAGTATTATGCAATTTTCTTCATTCCCTGGAGCACTTTACAAAAAGTAAAAATACCATCTTCTATCCTTGATAATTGGATTCATTTTACCTTTAATAAAAAAGAGAAGACAGTGTTAGATGCCTGCGAACATTCATGTCAAGTCATCCAGATCCATTGTGGTCTCTTCTCCAGTTCCTCTGATGCTGTGTGAAAGTCAAGAAAACATGTCACTTGTTTATTTGTGCACAAGAAGGTAGAACAAATTTCATCATAGTTAGATATTTGTAAACACAAATCTTTTTATAAATGGAACCAAAATATTAAAGTTAATTAATGTCAACCAAATATGTCAGAAAGCAGCTGTTGTTAGTTGGTGTACCAATCAGCAAAATCTACCTGTCATGGCTTCTCATACTGTCAGTACATAAGTATAATAATCAATGACAAACATTATAATATTTATTACAACACTTTAATTAGAGAATTTCTGTTCCATAAATTTATTCCTGTTGCAGTTTGTCACTCTTATCTGACTGGTTTGTTTCAATGTAATAGTAGTTCTGATAAGTTACATAACATTATTTTCTTTCTTGCAGCTGACTCTTGGTAATATGAAAGTTGTTTTGCTTGACATAAATCGGATTATATTTTTTCTCCTACATTTAACAAACAATCTGTTATCACATTTGAACATGTTTTTATGGTCTCACAAGTCGATTTCATGCATTATGCTCTGCTCTCCATTTCCTCAGGTATTCTGTAAAAATCAAGACAACAACCTGTCAGTTGTTTGTTTCGTTACAAAAAGGTGTAGCAAATTTTATCACAGTGAGTTGTTTTTAAACACAAACGTCTTTCTACATGTGGAAACAAATATTGAGGTTAATTTATTTCCAACAATTATGTCAGAAAGCAACTGTTGTTAGCTGGTGTGTGAATCAGCAAAATATACCAATTAGTGACTTCTTTTGTACCGTCAGTGCACAAGTATGGTAATAAATGACAAACGTTATAATATATATTACAACACCTTTATTGGAGAATTTTTATTTCCTAATATTCTTTTCATGTGGTTTTGTTCTTTTAAGTATGATGAATTCATCATCACATATCTACTTAATATTGATGTTTAAGTTAAATTTATATTTAGAAATTCACATAATTTGTACTGTTAAATCAGTATTGCAAAATTCTTGCATATCCACCAACACCGTAGAAATTTTTTGAATTTAAAATAAACAATAAATGTGTGTGAATGTAAACATTGGTGTATCATCTGTGTTGATGCATAAGCTAAACTTGAGAATCCCCTCACAGCTATAATTATATACAAGGAATACAATATGCCATCAGACAGTATATATTGTGAGTTTGATATAGTTGGTATGCTGAAAATCCTGAAAGCTATAACCAGTTGTTATAATGCTTATTAACTTCAGATAACTGACTAGGAACATTTACAGATTTGGAAAATTACAAACCATTTGACTTCAGTGTATTTGTGTTGAACAATTGTATTTTTACAAAATCATTATGTAACTCCTGAGATGGATAATTTGATGTGTGGTTGATGAAGAAAAAAGAACAGAATTAAGTGAATTGTTTCTATGTCAACTGAAAATTAATTTACCCGTCATGAATCCTCCGTGAGATATCAGGGAAGTTCCGGTCTAGATAGAAGACTCGATATTGTTTGTAAGTTCTTAAAACTCTTATACATAGATTATTGTATGTAATATCCATTATTGTAAATTGTATCATTGTTTGTATATTCAAATGTATTTGTTTTTAAAAAGAAACACTATATCATTCTTGGAAGGTATCATCGATTGGACACATATTGACATTTATTGATCTTCTAAGTCTAATTTATCATTTTACTCAGTTTTAGGCTATTAAAAGTTATAACGTAATAGAAGTTTATTTCAATGTAACCTGTAGTTCTGATTAGCTAGATGATCAATATAATTTATTTTCCAAGGTTGACTATCAGCAATATGGAAGTTGTTTTGCAAAATACAGGTTTTTGTTTTACTTTACATGACATAAATCTGATTATATTTTATCCCCAACAATTAACAAACAAACCATCATCACACATAGACCTATTTTTAAACTGTGATCTCATGGGTGTATCTTGGAATCAGCATCACTGCTCTTTCATTTGGAGCTAACTGGTTGTTTGCAAGAAAATTTGGATTTGAACTTTACAGCTAAAAACTAGTTTCATACAGAGAATACTGAAGTGAAACTTTTAGCCTGAAATTATCTTATCAGTAGAGCTGGGTAATTAAATTGTTTAATAAAAAGTATAATGTCATTAATCAACTAATCAGACTTAGTGTTTCTATTCATTACTGTTTTTAGTTGTTTCTAGTATTTTAAATATTGTCATTATGATATCCCATCATGTTAAATTAATTAAGGTTGTATGGATTCATGTATGTGTATCACAATTCCTAATGGTAATTAACTAATCAAAATTACTGTTTTCCTTTTTTTTATAATTGAAACATAAGTACTTAAAGTTTAAAAATTAATCGGTTAGCAACTTGAATATAGAAATCAGAAATGGTTACAAATTGCAAAAAACCCAATTTAAAAGGTACGAAAAAAGAATTGACAGTTGCACATTTAGCAACTGAGTTATTTGGAAACACTGATTATAAGTGGAAAATGTTTTAATGTTAAAGATAAATATATTCCTTATAGAAAGACAAAAAAAAGTGGCTGCAGGCAAAAAACAAAGGTGTGTCAAAAAAGGTACAAGGGATAAAATTCAAGAAAAGTATAACAAATTTAAGAAATTTAAATTGGATGTTGTGATAAGAAAATTATAAAATGATAAAATTGTGTTTTATCATAACAAGGCTGCATTGGGCTAATTAATGTGTCTTCTGAGGGGAATTAAACTATGAGTTTTAGCAATATTCCAAGGACTTACAGCTGTCCCAGCAGAGGAAAAATTATAAGATGAAAATAATTGATCAAACAGAAGAAGAAGATATCAAAGATTGTTTAATTTTATTTGAAATTTCACTTAAAGCTACAAGAGGTCTAGTTGCACTCGTTGACATTATCTACCCACTGTCAACTCTTGGGCTACTCTTTTGTCATTGAATAGTGAAACATTATAATGCCTTCTCTGTTGAAAGGACAAGTATGTTTAGTGGAACAGAGATTAAAACCAGTGACCTTAAGATTGCAAATCAGGCTCTCTGACCAACTGGCCATAGCAGGCCCAAGTGTAAAAAAGGATGTATGAAAGAAAATGGGTTAGCTGAATGTGCAAAAATTAATAATGAGGATTTCTTTCAATACATTAAGGGTAAACAAATGTAGGGATGAAAGTAGGACCTATTAGGAGATATCTTCCACACTCTAGTGGTGCAATGATATGTAAACAGATTTACAACTCTGCAGTTTGGGTTTTAAAACCACTGGTTAGCAGAGCACAGTTAGCCCACTGTGTTGCTTTATGCTGAGACAAAGGAACTGGCTAAAGCCATACATGTAGGTAGGAAGTGTTGACACCCACAAAACGAGGGTCCACTCCATGAGGAGAAACTTGGGAGAATGTAATCAATTTAATACCAAATTTAGGGAGCCAGGAAAATGGAAAGCTACAATCGTAATGTGGTGACCATGAGCACAGAGACCTGGAATTGGTACCACTGGCTCTATGGTATAAGTGACCACTTTGAAGATGTTGTAATGCACCAAACAACCACCATATCAGCAGAAGTAGAGGGAAGTAGGACAAAGCTTAAGAACCTCAGTAAAGGAAATAACAGGAAGAAAGGAGGGAAAAAATTCTCCACCAAAGTGAATGAAATGACACTGGTGGAAGATGTCAGGAAAACTGTCCAAATTTATTTATCACTAGTAGATCAGAGATTGGAAGGTGATAGATGTGTGAATTATTCATTCCAAACATGAAGATAAAGGAGGAAGCTAAACTTTACTGAGGTTGAAAAGAAGAACTCATCACTGAATGAGGTATTGAGAAGGGTAAGAAGAGACTTCTCTCCATCATTAGGAATCCTATTCAATAGTGCATCTTGTTAGAGCAGAGTAGTGTGGTCTCTGGACTTCAAATGGATGGAAGCAAGCAGGAGCCAATAATCCACAGAATGAAGTGAGCAAAGACTTAGAGTCAGATAAGAGTTTGTACCTCCACACAACTTAGAGCCAAGATTAGCCTGAATGGTAGGGTCTTGAATTTGAGAATTGGACTTAAAGTTGCAAACAGCTATCAATAAAGTGGACACTATGGGGCAGAACATTAAAGTCTAGATTATGGGATTAAACTAGGTTTCTGGTATCACAGGTTTCTATCACGTTGAAGTAGCCAAAATCAAGTTTATCCATGGGAAATAAATGAATACATAACAAGCCAAAATATTTTAAGTCCCACTGATGAAAATTAGGATAATAAGATATACAGTTAACAATGATTAAAAACAATCAGACAGAATAAATGAAATATTACAAGTAGTAAAGCTGTGTAATGTAGAAACTATTAAAGCATAATCAGTTTACAAAATACTGATACATATCTTGTGGGACAAACCCACAAAGTACGAAATAATAGAGAATGTGCAAATTGACCAGAATTATCTAAAAAAACATGAATAATTAATGTCTAACTTAACAGATATCTAAATTAACAAGGACAATGAAAGACATATAATTAAATCCTGCACTTCTAAAAATTAGGATTATAATAGTAATGAACATCCAAGGCAATTAAGTTTACCCAGAAAAAACAAAGTAGCAATTGGTAAGTAACTTTCAATTCATCTAAAGTAACTCAGATGACAGAGGACATAAATATCTAACTTACCAAAGTATAAGTACTGATGACAGGAAACATATAATTTCCCCATGTTAGGAAAAGGACAAAGCTATAAGCAGGGCATCTTAACTGTGGATATATCAACTCTGTATATGTTGAGAAACTTACAAAAGATCTCCCGGAAGAACTGGAAATAACAGGAAGAAAGGAGAGAAAGAACAATTTTCCACCAAAGTGAATGAAATGACAATGGTGGAAGATGTCAGAAAAACTGTCCAAATTTATTTATCACTGGTTGCATTGTACCTTTGAGTAGTGTTATGTTGGAGAGAAAAACGATCACCAGATGTGTATGTGAATCTAAAGACCAATGAATTTACATTTGTACTTCTTTTTCAGATAAAACTGATGTCAATAGCGTTTTTTAACTGTAACAAATATCTGTGTTTTAATACATTAATCTAAAATTCATCCATAAGTGAATGCAAAAATAAAATACAACTAAGCACGCAGGTGCTTATTTTCGTACATGAGTGAGCATGCGCATAAACTAATCGATGCTTATTTTGATACATGTGCTTTCAGATGATTATTTTCAAATATATGTGCGCGCAGGTGCATATATTCATACATTACCTCGCAGGTATTTATTTTCGTGGATGGACGTACGGGTGCTGATTTTGGTACATGATCGCGCAGTTGGTCATTAGGTAAATGCGCAAACCAATGCTTCTTTTATTACATACGCGTTAGTGGGTAAATTGATAGATAAGCGTTCATTTCCGTTCATTAGTAAATGCACACGCACATTCTTATTTCCCTACATGAGCGAAGGTGCTGATTTTGTGCATAAATTTGTACATTGACACGCATAAGCTTATTTTCATACATGTGCTTGTATGTGTATAAATTTATTTTTGTACACTAGCACGAAGTTCCTATTTTTGCACATGCGCATAAATTGGTAGATGCGCGCAGGTGCTAATATGGGTATATGTGCGAGCAAATTATAAATTTTCGTAATTATGCGCTCATGTGCATTAATTGAAAAATGAGCGCGCAGGTACTTATTTTGGGATATGCGCATGCAGGTTTTTATTTTGCTAGATGTGATCGCATGTGCTTCTTTTGCGAGATGCACTCGCAGGTGCATATTTTGGTACATGCGCATCAAGGATCTTTTTTTCGTTATCCGCGCGCATGTACTTATATTGATAAATGCGAGCACAAGTGTTTATTTTTTTTATATGCAAAAACGGCTCGTTTGGGTTGAGATATTTTAAATAGAAAAGCGAACAACGTTTCGACCTTCTTCGGTCATCGTCAGGTTCACAAAGAAAGAGATAACTGACCGGAAGCTGACCACATGTTTGGAAGAGGTTGTGTAACTGAGTGGCGGAATGTGATGTTTGAATATATAATTTTATCTATAATATTAATATAGGTATAATGGCGTACCTTTATATTGGTTTATTTTGGGTTTAAGTTCTTGTATAAGTAAGGCTTCTTTAATTTTGCGTTTGTTTCTTTATTTAGTATTTTAGTGTTTTTTATGGTTATGTTGTGTTTATTTGACTTGCAGTGTTCGAAAACGTGTGAAGGTGACTTTTTATGTTCTTTGAATCTGGTTTCCATTTTTCTACTTGTTTCTCCAATATAGAAGTCGTGGCAGTTTATTTTTGTACATCAGCGCAGGTTCTTATTTTGGAACATGCGCACGCAAGTGTTTTTCTTCGTACATGTGTGTTCAGAAGCTTGTTTTGGTACATGCGCACGCTGTTGCTTATTTTTTTCATGAGCGCGAAGTTAGTAAAATTGTAGGTGCGCTCACAGGTTCGTGACTTGGTACAATGGTGTTCATATATTTCAGTAAAAAATACGGATTCATTGTTTTTGTTTTCATTAAAATTATTATAAGCTTCTAATTATTTTTTAATAGATACAGGCTAGCAAAGATGCTAATCAAACAACGGATTTCGTCTGCAATGAATAGAATCAAAACGGACCGAGAACATGGAAATTGGTGGTTAAGGAGATGTCAAAAGTTTCTTCAAATCTTAGGTATGACGTATGAAAGTATTGTCGTCTTCGGAGTGGCTGCAAACAGTTAATCACAAATCATACTGAGATATTCGTTCTTAAGGAACGAAAAGTTCAATGTATGTCAGGAAAATATGCCTCAAATCGTGAATCCAACACCAGAGACTTGAATATTTGGGACACATAAGAGGTGAGATTTATTCTCGTGGATCTTTCTTAATCTGTCTTCTTTTACCTGTGTAAATAAACAACAAAAAAATGTGGTCTACACTTTTGCGTCATGGGTGTGTTATAAGAGTAAGGTCAAATTTCATTCTTTAGTCAAACAGTAGTAAAGTACAATTGGCAGTGAATACTGTTGATTGACTGCTGTCATTATAGTATTTCCGTTAAAAGTTTAGGAATTCATAGAGCAAATGATATACTAAAAATATCCCTGGAAAAATGTTAATTTACTTTATTCAGTGAGCTTCCTTCAAAGATAATAACAGCTGGGGTAAAATCTTGCTATTTGCCAATCAGCTATTTAAGGGGGAAGATATACATAAAACGTGATCACCAAGGAAGGGAATGACTAGGGTTGTAAAATTTGTACAAGGATTATAACATAGGATGGGAAATCAAAAGATGGAATCTCTATCAGAAAAATGTAAAAATGTCTTAACTAAAGATAAATAGCAATGTATAAATAAACTTCTGTTTAATCCAGATTGTTAAATCCTCATCCTTCATAATGAATATTATGAAATGATTCAAGCAAATAACTCAAAATATTCAAATATCCTATATCATGTTAAAAATTCAATACATTTTCTTTTTCCTTCACAATAACTGTATTTAATAACACATTAAAACATATGATTGCATGAACAAAAGAAAAAGGAACACTAAAAAATTTATCAGACAAGGATACATTGCTACAGCTGTACCAAACTATCCTTAAAACATCTCAAACTGAATGTTATTAAATAAAATCAGAAATATAATGCCACAATAATAATGTATGTTGAATAAAGTTGTAATGTTTACTTCCATAAAAATAATTTTACGTCATTATAAACAGAAGTATTAAATGAGGAACATCTTGATAGTGTGTCATAAAAATTCTCTTCTTATTTTAGTTGTTTAAAACAAACAATAACAAAGGCTGTAGATTATATTCATCACGTTTTTATGACATACAAAAGTACATGAGGGAGAAGTATACGTATCTAGAGTTGCATAGTAAATGTTACTCCAAAGAACTGTGACTATACAGCAGTATCTGCAAGTCAAACACAGCCTGTAATAAAAACAATCTACAAAAAACATTTTTTGGAAACTGTGTACTGTCATTCTCTTAACAATTGTATTATTATTTCTTAACTTAAAAAACAGACAACCAACATCTCATTGAAGTATGCTTGTTTGTTATTGGGTAAAACAATATAGTTTCACATAATATAGTACTGGTAAATACAAACAAATTACTGTTTAAAACATTAAAATTAAACACCAGCTAACAAAACAACACTAAGTATACAATTAACTCTTAATGTATTCTATCCATTCATCCAACAATATTTTCAGAAACCAAAACAAATAATAAATATATTGTGTAAATATAGCTCTATATACAACTCAAGCAAAAAAATGGTATTATTAAACAGGATCAACTTACCAAAAATTTATAAACTGATTTTATGGAAATTGTTTGGTTCACACACAAAAGGCACTTGAAAACTATCTCCCAAACACTCAGCAACAAAGGTATGGACAGATAGTTACAATAAACTATTTTGTGGAAAAAAAAAGTATACAGTAAACTATGCAGATAAATATCTTTCTTAGTTACTAAACAAATAAACATTCCACAATACTTGATTTGTTTTTGTTTTGGAATTTCGTACAAAGCTACTCGAGGGCTATCTGTGTTAGCCATCCCTAATTTTGTAGCGTGAGACTAGAGGGAAGACAGCTAGTCATCACCACCCACTGCCAACTCTTGGGCTACTCTTTTACCAACGAATAGTTGGATTGACCGTCACATTATAATGCCCCCACGGCTTGCAGGGTGAGCATGTTTGGCAAGACGCGGGCGCGAACCCGTGACCCTCGGATTATGAGTTGCACGCCTTACGTGCTAGGCCACGCAGGGCCTATAATACATGATTTCTTCAAACTGAAAAAAAATCAACATCTAACACAACCATAAAAATAAGTATGTTATACAGTTTCTTTGCAGTAGTTGTAAGTTTATAATGATTAATAAAATATTTTCCAAACGCACAAAAAAAACAGTTCTGACTTGTTTTATTTGAAATCTACTTATAAATATTTTGTTTTAAAGTTAGTTTCTCTGATAAATTTTTATTATTTACACAAAAGCAAAAGCATGACAATATCAAATTTTATAACCTTTTAACTAGTGTTAAAATCCCAATTCAGTTAAATGGTTTTATCTGTTTTCACAAGTGTAAAACTAAACATAAAGAAGCACTTCATAGTTCGAAACGTCAAAGCCATATACGCATATTTACACTAATTATTCATGTCCACAGAAACATACTACTCTGAAAAAAAAAATGCCTATGGTCAAAACAAAGTAATACAAAAGGCTGGGACAAGAAACAACTAAATGTTGAACATTCAAGAGAAAGCAGTTTGAATCATGATGCAACCACTGAAGTTCAACCTGACAAAATGGATTGTAAACAACTGAGTTTTTGTGAAAACATTTAAGAAACACAGGGGCTGATACCTTACAGAAGTTTCCACCCTTCATGATGGTTATTAGCTTACAAATATTTTGAAACCTTAAGACAACTGATGGTCACAGAAAATTTTAACCCTTTTCACTAATCTCTGTAACTGTTGAAGGCCTATGCAAGGGAACTTGCATTATCATTAACAAATTGTTTTATATGAGTTAAGAGGCCACTCTGACTTTTTTTCACAACAAAAAACAAACAAAACAAAAGTTTTTACTCACTATCTGAACATGGCTATCTTTTGCTAGAATTTTATATTGCTCTGTACCTTTTTCATTTGTCTGAATCTCTTGAGTATCTGATATGATACACAATAGGTATTCCATTAATTAAAAAACAACATCATGTAGTACTTTATTTGTACTGACATAAAATAATATGTAAATCATGAGTACTATGCCTTCTGTTCACAATCAGCAACAGGAGTAATGTTACAAAAATTCTTTATTAACAAATGTTTACTAGTAGTTCTAGTGCTGTAAACATCTACAAGTTTGGGACCTTCAAAATTGGTATTTCTATTTCATGTGACAAACAAATTAAACAAACAGAAGCAGAAAGAGTATAGTGTTAGAGATAAAAAAAAACAAACAACCCTTAATGCTTAATTACATCTCTCCCATGAGCAGTCAAACTTATGAATGAAAAAGCATGAATGATATTAAAAAAAGGATCACTTAATGACTATAATTATGAAACAAATTGGATCTTAACATATTTTTCATGAAGTATGTATTCTTCACACAAACAAAGTAAATTATATTATCTTATTATTAACTGCACTTGACTATTCCGCTAAAACCTTTTTGCAAAGGAAAAGTATTTAAATACACATTCTACCAGATAGTGGGGTTTATTTAATGTAAAATAGAAAAACTGTTGAAAATTATACCCCATAATAATCTGATGATGTGTCATTCATTATGAGCCTAAAATGTACAGAACAACATAACTAATAATTATTTTATCTCATTAGTCAATTACAATTCAACCAGTAGCATACTTATATGACATGTAAGAGGCACAATTTTAAATATTTCATAAAAGTTAAGCACAACTAACTTCTTTCAGTGTCAAATTATTAGAGAAACATGTCAAACATAATTCCCATTAATAAGAATCTTTGAAACTTCTTTTCCCATTTGTAGACTATCCGACCAAACATTTCTTAAAAGCATGAGATGTGTGAGATTTATTTCAAAATAAACAGAACACTGGCTTTCAGATACGCAGTACGTAAATGGGTTTAATATTGAGTAAAAATCAGCTGCCAGCTGATGCAAGTAAGGATGAGAAGTCTAATTATACAATGACACACAAACTATACTACTTTGTAATATTACTACAGACATACAGGGTGGTCGCTAGAAAAGCGGAAAATTTGAGGGTCAGATGAGATCATGAATAAAATGCGTGCTTACACATTTCTATTTTGATTTCTTTATATCATGAATAAAATGCATGATTTTAATAATTTTGAGCATCTATGAGTGTAATATAACATATGCCTTTAAAAAACTTTGTAAAAATAAATAGCTGTTTGACAAATTTTCCGCTTTTCTAGCGACCACCCTGTATTTGTTTTGTATATATAACAAAAAAACTGAATTGTTCTATAGTAGTAACATCATATGCTTTTCTCCATTAGTTTGGTAAACAACTTTGCCAAATTATTTAGCATCACAAAACAGTCACCTTATAGCAACATCAAGGTACAGCACAGTGACAATCATTTAGCCACTTTTTCATGGTTGTAGTACTGTTTGTTTGTTTTTAGCACCTCCCACTATATTAGAGTTTACCATATTAGCAGAGTAACAATCACATTACCATTTTTTTTCATTGTCATAGCACTGTGTTTTTCTAGTGTCTACCATTAGGTTACAGCAGTTGTGGTAAAGTAACAATCATTTAGACATTTTTGGATTATTATAACACAATGTACTATTAGCATCCGTCATTGTGTTACAGCATACCAGTTAACTATACCTAAATTACTGTACATAATACTAACTGTTCTCTCCTGTATTGTCTGCTTACCATTTTACTTCACCATATACCAGGTTGGCAATTTTACTTTGCATCCACATGAAAATGTTTCTTCTAGTAATAACTGGGACCACACTTGAAAAACTGTATTAAGTACCATTCTAAAAATCTCATAAAGGCCCTTGGTGTTTGTTTTGAAAACAAATCTTTACAGATATTGTTTATACAAATGACTCTCTTAACACAACTATATCAGTGTGCTGAATCATAAAAAAGACAGTTTAGATCTATCATAGCTGCTATTTATTAGACTACAAGGTTTGTTTATATTCTAGTATCTGTATGTAACTTTACAATTAGTTGTTAAGTTATATTCAGAAAACACAAGGAATTCAGTTGTGTCACAACAACAGTTTATAAGATGATTCAAGTTCATTTTCTATTATCAATATATTACCTTGAGACCAAACAGTTATGAGCTAGCTATTAAATTAAATGGAAAATTAGAAGAGAACTGTTACACTAACCTGTGTTTAATGTCTTTTTTTATTATTTGTGTTATGATCACAATTTAATTATAACATCAAACTTCCCTCAGAATCACACTCTTTCCCTATTCTATAACATAATAAATGGGCTAAACATAAAGTGATTTAAAAGTGAGAAATAAAGAAACATATGGGTCAAATAATTTTAATAATTTAGTGTTATAAACGTTTTTGTCTCTCACAAAATTTTAAAACTATGCAGCCAAACAATTAAAAACTGGTCAATATATTTTGTTAGAAATATGTACAAAGTGCACTTCTTGGTCTAATTTCCTTTTATGGCAGACATTAATATGGTAAGCTATGCTGCTAGAACAATCCATTTTTAACAGAACTGTGGTAAAGAATGATAAGAATCTTTATATTTTATTCATGTTAACTGAAAGCCTGGTTCACTCACTTCTCAGAATAATTGATATCAATGTTCTTACATTGAACAGTCACATTTTACTTATTCATTAAACACACAAAAAACTGAATGGATACTTTCCATCAAGCCAGTAATTATAGGAAACCAAAATAGGTAAAAAAAGGGAAGAATTAAGTACAATTATACTAATCACTGTTTGATGTTAACTGTCTGAGTTGTTTTAGGATGGTTTCTACCAACTTCTTCTTGTCTCGTTGATTCTTTTTTAATGCTGAAAATATATTTTTCTTCTTGTCTGCTTCTCTCACCCTTAAGGGAGTAAAGAACATTAATTCACACTAAAAGTATGGATCGGTCAAATTAATAATATTTTAAAAAATTAGTAAATTATATTATCCTTTTCATTCACAAGCCTAAACAAGACCTACCTAAAAAAAATAAGACCTTTTGAAAAAATGTTGCATTCTTTGAAACTTGTATTTTTTAGCAATAATCATATTTCTAAAACATCTTGAAATATAGTAATACACTTTTCATAAATTAATAAACATTGCAATTGATTCAAAAGCAAACATTATAAAATATAAGGTGTAAACACACCATTGTAAAGTAAAAAACAAAAAACTTTTTATCTTTATAACACAAATTCTTCAATCAATCAATTCTTTTACAAGTCTGCACAAACACAAATTTGCCCTAAACAATGTTTTAGGTAACACTGCATAACAAATCATTTGCTACTAGAGAAAACTCAAGTGATTCTTGGTAATTAAATAGTTTTGGTTTCAGATATGTAATCAGAATTTGTCCATCACCTCTAGATTTTAAGATACTGTAGTATCTCACTACTTTATCAACAATATGTGTAATACCATACAATCAGCTCAGTTCAATAGGTTTATACTGTGAAATTAAGTTTACATAGAAAGTTTAATTAACAAAAGGAATAAATTTTTGATAACTTCAAACAGTAACTGTATTGTATTGGTGTAAAACTCCATATATATTGTTCATATGTGCTACTTGTTATTGATAAAATTTTAATGACTTGCACCAACTTTGCTTCATTCCCATGTTCACCTTTTCCTGCCAGGAACAATTGAGGAGTTTCTTAACTGAGCTTAAAATGGGCAGAGTGATACACCTCTCTCTCAACTGCTTTTCACTCACTTGGTTACTTTGTCTGGCTCTGCACACACTCAAAACAAAGTCTATCTTCCTCACATCATATCTGTGATAATAAATAAAATTTTATTTTTAAAATATTTTAAACTAGTTCTGTAAACATAATTCTTTTATACTTTTTAGAAAATTTTTTAACGTACTGACTGCTTTTACGTCAAGTAAAGTCCAAAAAACCACCTACACAGTTTATGCTACATTTGTGTTTTACAGTTTCCAAATCTGGCTTCACACAGAATAAAGAAGAGCAATTGTGTCATTGATGCCCCCTACTAGTGCAGCGGTATCTCTCCGGACTTACAATGCTAAAATCAGGGGTTTGGTTCCCCTCGGTGGGCTGAGCAGATAGCCCTTTGTGGCTTTGCTATATGAAAAAACACACAAAAGTGTCATTGACAATTTCAATGATACAGTGCGAGCCCAAAGATCATCTTACTAACTGTTATTTTTGTATTAAATATTTCTGGATATTCAGACAAAACTAAACAATACACTAAATATCCAGAGACTGCATCTGTGATGAAACCAGTATCTCATGGAGATGATTTTCTTGTGTCACATACAGCGCAAAGTGGGAAATAGAAGTTATACTGCAAAAAAGACAATGAATCATCTTTATTTCCTTCATTTAGTAATTTTACCCCTGTGGCATCTCAGCATAAACTGCCTCATCTGATCACACAAGATGAGCTAAATGATAATATTTGTTACTTGTTTTATACTGAAACAGCATGGGAAACTTTCATTTATGGCAATGGAATTTATCATAAAAGTCTTGCTTCTCACTACAGCATGCAAGATACTTTGTGTTTCTGTACAAATGTTAATGCATTAATTGAAGAATCGAGTACTGAATACACTCTCAAAAAAGAAAACATTTTACCAATTCATTAAAGTTAGTGTGAAAACTGTACAAATGTTAATGCATTAATTGAAGAATCGAGTACTGAATACACTCTCAAGAAAGAAAACATTTTACCAGTACATCTAAAGTTAGTGTGAAAACTGTGCTTTTACATGATGGGAACACTAAGCCATTGGTTCCTGTTATTAATGCTGTGAACGTAGTAGAACATGCAGCTTATACCTGAAGCAATCAAATATCCACTACTGCTAAGTCTATAAAGTGAGTACAACAAACACTGTAGTCTGTCTGGGATAGCCAATATCATAAAATTCATTTAAAAAAAACAGAATGGCCAGTGAGAGAATTACGTTCCAGGAAAACAGAAAGTTGAGTTCAAACTTTCAGTGAATCATCAACATATGTTTCTTCCCTCACTCCATCTGTCTTATAAGTTTCAAAAAGTTAGTGAAGTAAAAACTAAAAGGTGGTATCTTTGTTGGGCCACAGATTTGGGAAGTGCTGATGAATGGTGATTTTGAAACATTACTCAGTCAGAAAGAACTTACTGCTAGGAAATCACTCAAACTGGTTGTTAAAATTTTCTTAGGAATTTACAGAGATGAAAACTATGTTGTGAAGACTGATGATATCCCTGAGAACTAGAGGAAAACTGGGTCCAAGACGTCACTAAAGTTACACTTCTCACACTTTTAATTAAGCTTCTTATCAAATGATCTTGGTGCTGTGAGCAATAATCTAGGTGAGCACTTCCCTCAAGATATGTCTATAATAAAAGAGTAACATCAAGGAAGACAGTGGAATCCTGTGATGATGGAAGATTACTGTTGATTCTTATAGCATGAAACTGACAACATATATGAAAGATGCAACAAGTCAGTCAGGTATTTTGCAAAAAGAAATAAAAAATAATACCATGATGAAAGTTTTAAACATACCTTAAGTGTATTTTCACTATATAATTGCTTTATGAAACTGGTGTTGCAGTAACATTGTGGCGGTTAAAAAATAACAATAACCTGTCATTATTAATTTTCAGGTAAGACTGATACTAACATTTCACTTAACCTCTAAGATGCGTTTCGTACACGAGTTTCTGCTTTCATCAGCTGAGAAGTCAGTGTTACAATCCCTTATTATATCATACGCAAAATCAAATTGACAACTCACGATGAATTCGAAGTAGCATGAGGTGTGACCTCAACAGGTACATCCCCAATTGCCTTTGAATTCAAGAGGAGTTCACTGTGTTGGGATGTGGATGTTTCAACCAATATGTCTCCAGATCGAAGCTTCTTTAGTGACTTTGGAGAGCCAGCAAGTCCCTCTACTCCCTTTTGAATAAAAAAGGGGATCAATTGCCCTGAAGGTTTTTCCAAAAGAGAATGTAACATAAGAAAATGAAGTATGTGTGTTACAGATGTTGAAGATTGCTGTTCAGAGTCTTCAAGACGTGATCACTTACCCATTGACTGTTTTTTTTCACAATTTTATTTAAAATTTTTGAAGGAGAATCCATAGGAAAAAACAAATTTGGGTACCCACTGACCCCACCCACTATGGAGCCCGACAAGGGGAAATACTACAAATTCATGCAAGGACAATGCAGCAACGCCAGGGTTTCGTGAGCACTATACCCAAACACCAGCATCAGACACAATGTCCATAATACCCGTTGAGAACTTCCAACATTGGTACTTGATTGACTCTAGCCCAAGTGGACCAGCCTACTGACCCAAGGGGGGCACCCAAAGGCTGCCCGTCTACAGGAATTCAAGGCCACAGTGGTGTGTTCGGGTTGGACTCCTCAACCACCAAGATCCTCTCCTCCCTTTCACGGGTCGCCACGCACGGCAAACACGTGGGTGGATGGTTAGATCCCAGAGAAGGTAACCAGACAGAACAGAACCTTTCCTGGGAGGTCCCTTCACCACGTACAGGAATCCACACCGAGGGGCAGTGAGAGAGAATTAGGTTACAGGAAAACAGAAAGTTGAGTTCAAACTTTCAGGGAATCATCAAGATATATTTCTTCCCTCCCTCTATCTGTCATATGTTTCAAAAAAATTAGTGAAGTGGAAACTAAAAGGTGGTATCTTTGTTGGCTCACAGATTTGGGAAGTGCTGATGAATGGTCATTACTCAGTCAGAAAGAACTTACTGCTAGGTAATCACTCAAACTTGTTAAAAACTATGTTGTGACAACTGATGATATCCCTGAGAACTAGAGGAAAACTGAGTCCAAGACGTCACTAAAGTTACACTTCTCACACTTTTAATTAAGCTTCTTATCAAATGATCTTGGTGCTGTGAGCAATAATCTAGGTGAGCACTTCCCTCAAGATATGTCTATAATAAAAGAGTAACATCAAGGAAGACAGTGGAATCCTGTGATGACAAAGATTACTGTTGATTCTTATAGCATGAAACTAACAACATACATAAAAGATGCAACAAGTCAGTCAGGTATTTTGTAAAAAGAAATAAAAAATAACATCATGATGAAAGTTTTAAACATAGCTTAAGTGTATTTTCAGTGTATAATTACATGTTGTTTTTGAACATTCTTAAATGCAATTTTCAATAAATAAATAAAGTTATCAGAGAGTTATTTTCATAATACACAAGAATATTTAGAATAAACCTAACATAGCCCAAAAACTAGAGGTGATCAGTAATATTCAACAATTTTTAGAATCAGGATCAACAAATTACTTATGAACAGTTGTATTTTATTGTAGTAGAGAAGCTTCTTTTGTGCACAGTGTAACTTCTAAACACAAATAATTACTGTGCAAAATTACTCAAACACTTATATGCTTTATATATTTCTCAAAAATTACTTTGATTGAATGACTTAAGGATATTTCAACACATAACCAAAAAACATGAACTTTATCTCATAATTACAACTCAAAGCTGATACTTAAAACCATATATAACTTCTATTATAAAGAAGTTTACACACCGAACAACCGACACAAAATATATACTTCATGAAATTCATACACGTACCTATATTCTTAGTTATGCCAACTAACAAGACATGCTTTAACAGATATGAGGTGTTCTTTCATAATAAAAAGGCGAGATACCGAGTTATCATGACAAAAAAATATCAGAAAACTGTCATATTTATATACAAGAAAGTATCAATTAATTGTGCAAATTTGTGGTAAGCACTGTTAATTATATGAATAAACAAACATTCTGAATTTAAGTGGTTTTCTATTAAAGGAAACTAATTATGGCTAAATTAACTAACACATTCATGATGATTAACTTCAAAATGTAAAATAGAATTTTAGTTGTAAACATTATTCCATAAATTTAAGATTTTATTTCTATCTACCTTAGAAAAATAATATATTGATAATAATTATATACTTTGTATTCAATGTTTTATTACTCTCACATTACACGTGGAGATGAAAATCTAGGAATCTACCTGTTATTAAACTCATGACAGTTAAAATTGATTCATTAATAATTATGGTATTAATAGAGAGAATTCTCAAGTTATGTCTAATATATCACTATGATAAAAAAATCTACGGAGAGAAACTTTCTGGTAATAAAATCTACAACTGTTTTCAACTTCTGATCAAAACAAAATACCTGTATAGTTCAAATAAAAATTAAACGAGTAATGAATATTATAACATACGTCTAACATACCACCATACTTATGATGATTAGAAGGTATTGATTCATCTGTCATGGTACCTCAATGCAAGTAAATTTTTTGCAATAATTCCAAACACATGATTCAGCTAGCTTAGGAGGTTTAGTATTGTTCTGAACACATACATTAAGATAACAATGGAAAATAATCCTCATAAACAAATATATATATAACAAACAATTTAACCAACTCTAAAAATAAACTAACATAAAAGAAAGAAAAAATAAAACATTACCTTATTCACAGTCTACAACTATTTATCATCTTACCTTCATTCTTTCTAAATTTGTATTTACACTTGTCAAAGGCTAGTTGAGACACTAAATAAGACTTAACTTTTAATTTAAAAAAATGAAACTTGACATCTTGCAGGACTTGTCTTGGAATAAGACATCAATAGTATCAGGTTTCTTAGAGGCAACATATAACTAGGTTACTAAACATGCAACTTTTCAGGTGGCTATATGCTTTCTTTTTCTTTTTTTTTAAAATCAAAACATGCATAATAATTATTGGAAAGACTAACAACTTATAATAAAGCAGTATGTAGTGACATTTAAAATTAACTTTGATCACTTTTATGTTCCACTTACTTTTCAAGCAGAACTACAGCAACTTGTGGGTTTACTCTTAAATACTTGATATTTTCTTGTCCATAGTCATGAAAGTAGGTTGCCCAGTCCCTTGTCATGAAAAGATCTAGAATTTATAAGAAAATATAACTACAAAAATTCTGCAAGATAAATTCCAGTGCACCAAAATAAAGTGCTATACATAAATTAACTAACAAAAATAACAAGAAGCAATTGTACACAATTAGTCAGAAAGTAATAATAAGAAATCAGTTTTAGTGAAAGGAGACTGATGGACTATGTGACTAAACTAAAATAATTGGAAGATGTGATATCGAAAAATATATGTAACTATTTTACTTAGTAGATTTTCCACAGTTAATACATCTTTAATTATGTTTGTTTTTGAATTTCATGCAATGCTACACAAGAGCTATCTGCACTAGGTATCCCTAATTTAACAGTGTAAGACTAGAGGGAAGTCAGCTAGCTATCCCTAATTTAACAATGTAAGACTGGGGGGAATTACGTACTTTAAACACTACACATTAACACTTAGACATAACTAGCTATCATCTGATCTTAACATTAGTAACAGAGGGTGTATTTAATGGCCTAAATATAAGCATTGGATGTAAAACATTATTGTAATAAAGGCTCAGTTGAAACACTACTCCATTGAAACCCTTGGTAGAGGGAAGTCAGCTAGCTATCCCTAATTTAACAATGTAAGACTGGAGGGAATTACGTACTTTAAACACTACACATTCACACTTAGACATAACTAGCTATCATCTGATCTTAACATTAGTAACAGAGGGTGTATTTAATGGCCTAAATATAAGCATTGGATGTAAAACATTATTGTAATAAAGGCTCAGTTGAAACACTACTCCATTGAAACCCTTGGTAACTTTTATTTTACTTTTGTCTACACTTCTATGTTAATAAAAAACTGAAAAAAATATAAATAAAATGCTATTTAACTTATCGTGGTGCAATAAGTGAGCCTAGGGTATTATTTGTTTTATGATTAAGCTTAAAAATGTACTGTGCAATAACTTACTCTGAGCTCAATAAAGTCAAAATATCAATTCTAAATCTAAATAATTTCTGAATTAAATTGTTTTGTTATATCACCAAAGTTAACAAGAATAAAAAACAAACCAATATGTATATTAAACATTCACAACATAAATACCATAGTTGACCTATCAATTGGGAGTTTTGTTACAAAACAATGATGTAAATTGTAGACCATTACTGTTGAAACAAAGAACCATGACACAAACTGTTTATTATATATATTAACAGCAGAGGGACATTTAGAGTGTTCCTTCTACCACACACACATTATACTCTTTAACACTGTAAATACGTGACAGCCATAAAGTTTCTTATTTCCAAAGAATGCGACAAGTAGACCTTCAATGTTTTCAGTTTACTAAAATGTTTAGTTAAAATAAAGTTATTTCAATTTTTAAGTCTATCTCATGCTACTTTTATCATTTTTATAAAGTACTTCATAACGTGTTCTTAATGTTTCATGAAAAATTCAAAATCTTCCTATAAACAGTAAGCAGAGCCAATCTTTATGCATATACTCAAAAAGTGATTTACAAAACTAACTTTTATCTCTGTATTTCTATAGACTGGTGGAACTTTCAAGCGAATAGGTGTATTCAGATACCAATAACTATTTTGAATCCATTCAATGTTACACAGCATGGCTTTCAAATGCATTACTAAAGTTTTAGAAAAGAAATAGCAAAACTAACATACTGAGCAAGAGCAAGAATTTAAACTGAACGAAATACACTATTCATTTCAAGCAGGCCAAACTAGCCAAACAATCCTTTGACTGTTTATATAACATGTGAAACTGAGTGAGTGTTTAAATCTTTATCAGTACTACATATAACCCAATAAAGGTGACATCAAATATTTTAACTAGATCGACTATTCCTTTTTTAGGATAATAAAGAGCAATGATTAGTAGGGCACATTACAAGTACAGATGTTGATGTCATTTATGTCAGTAATAACAGAAGACATTCCTGTCATGTTTAGATGTACATAAAAATATGTGGGCATTACATGAAGATGGCAGTGACAACAGTTAAAAAGAAAAAACAATTTTCACAGAATAGAAAAATAAAAAAAGGTATGGGAATTACAGAAAATGATAATGTAAAGAAATATATGGGAAAGAACACTAATGTATGGGAAATAGAAAAATGAATAAAAATATAGGTGATATTAATATATAGCAAACAATACTAATATATGGGAAATAGAAAAATGAATAAAAATATAAGTGATATTTATAAAAAAATAAAAATAAATTACAAAGTTGTTTTGAAATTTTTTTAAAGAGATGCCCAAAGGTCATTAATTCTAGGACTGAGAATGATATCATACTGTTATAGTATTTAACAATGTTATCCAATAAACATCCTTAATGTCTTTCTAAAAGTGGAAAAGATTTATAAATAACAATGAGCAGTTATGTTGAAACTTGAGAAAAGTAAATAACCTTAAACAATATCAAACCTTATCAAGGGTAGTTGCTTGAAACACTAGTTAAACAATGTAACTGTTTTTATCCTTTCTTAACTTTAGGTGTTTATAAAAACAATATTGTGAAGTAAGAGAGGATTCCATATACTGTAGACAAGCACAGTGCTTCCTTGTACCTAGAAAAATATGAGACCTGTACAAGTAAAACTTTATACAACCTTCCCTAACAATGGCTAGTGACAAATAAAACCCAGTCTATTAACCTGAGACACACAAAGGATTATCCTCTAATATAAAGAAAAAGCAATATGCAACAAAATTCACATAATACAAACTTGAAACTCCCTTGAGTTAAAAAAGAAAAAAAACAGACCTCCTTGATGGTCAATGAATATAAAAACTACTGTATATATATCAACCAGTCTCTGTATCAAGAAGACCAATGACTGATTTTCAGCCACAACCACTAAATAAATAGTTCTTTGAGATTTTCAAGAATATGGAAGCAGATTATTAGTCAAAACACAGGATAAAAAGTAATGAATAACTCATATCTAGTTGTTAATAAAAAAAAAAGTTCTCACTTAACAATCAGACTGAAGTGACCATACAGGTTACTAACCATGAGAGTTCATGACCATCAGAACTATGGGATGAACTAGACAAACACAAAAACTTGTTCACCATTCAGATAACTGGACTAGACTGATGTTTCAGATAAGACTAAGAAAGAGGATACTAAAGTATTCTAAAGATGTTTCTCAAGCAAATTAGAATGACCAAATACAAAGTTCACCAAAATAATTTTAACAGAAGTGAACAATCTGATTAACAAT
Organism: Carcinoscorpius rotundicauda; assembly: GCA_011833715.1. NCBI lineage: Eukaryota > Metazoa > Arthropoda > Merostomata > Xiphosura > Limulidae > Carcinoscorpius > Carcinoscorpius rotundicauda. The sequence continues at coordinate 1,441 of VWRL01001657.1, read as the reverse complement.
TACTTTGAAATTCTTTTAAAGCCAGTAGAAAGGTCCAGTGGTTTAGGCAACCGAAAAAATATGAAAAATGAGAATAAAAGCAAATAACTTCATGAAGAAATCACAATTCCAAGAATTACGTGACAAAATAAGTCATTCTCATTTACAGCTGTGATAAGACATGTGATTGGATTCCTCAAAGTTCAAGAGAGTAAAGTCAACAAAAATTGCATTAATTACAAACATATATGTGACATTTATAATCACAAGTACAAATACCATAAATACATTGACGGATGTCACTGACAATGAATGTAAATCTCATTTATATATTTCGTTCCCAGATATATTAAAAGTGTTCTTGACTGTGTTCATGCAAAAAATTCCATATTAAAATGCACACAGAGGCATTTAAATGACATAGTTTTAAGTACTCACATTGAGACACTCAATGATGTCTAGTGTTGATAAACAAGATAACACTGAAAGTCATATCTGTTTATCTGATCAGAACAGCAGCATTTTAAAATTAATTTATATGCAAATTACTGAATTATGTGCAAAATTTAATTAAACATCTTTATAATCCAAGCATGTGAATGAAATTAACATCATAATATATAATTTAATGTTTATGTTATCCAAGTTTTAATTCTTTATTACAACAGAAACATTTAAAATAAATATTTTGCTCACATAGTTTGCTTGTCACATCATCCAAGTTATTTAAAAAAGTCTCCAATTTAACAGAAACTGACTGTAAACACATAAGCTCACAATGCATACAATTGTCTAGATGCCAATGTATTTTCACATGTCCTTTTGAGACATAGCATATATGCAGTCTTAGAACTGAATCTACTGCAAAAGAGAAATAGATTTTACAGCCTTTTATGGGTGCTATACCAATCTTCTATACTTTGGAAACAAATTTATGATGTACAAGTAATGAGTTAATACAAGTGTACAAAGCTGTTATAAAGAGCTCAGTTTACACTCCACTCCACCAACAGTTAATATGAAATTGGTGGACAGTTTTTGTTCTGAAGTCTAAATAACAGTCTGCAATACTATTGTCTACAGCACTTACAGTGGTTTGTTACCTCAAAATGCTATAGTTAGAGACAGTTGAACTGTACTTAAATCTAATTTTTATATTTTAGTTGACTGTGTATAATTTATGTTTCAAAAATAATATTTGACCAATTTAATGGTTTTTATAAGCGTAACTTGTCACATGGATTGTGAAAGCTTTATAAACAAGATGGTATCTGTAACAGCCATCCTGTTTTGGCAACACATCTTTGTGGGGAATTTGTCAACATAACTTCTTCATAAAAGGCCTATTGGTATCAGTTAACATATCAGAATAAATAGAGACAAAGAATTTTAAAGGAGAATTAAAAATAAACTATAAATGAAAAGATAAAGACATTAAATTACAAATATGTGAAAAAGATGT
>VWRL01001656.1:0-25000 GCA_011833715.1 Carcinoscorpius rotundicauda | reverse complement strand
ACTTCAATATGTCATCTTATTTTATGTCTCTTGAGTGCACACCTGGAAATAGATGTGAACTATTTTTTAAGAAAAGCAGGTTTTCACAAAAAAAACCATTGGTTGTTTGTTGTAATCTCATTTTTTAAACAGAGGGAAAATTAAATATACGTGACCTGTAAACAGTAACAAATATAGGCAGTCATTATTATATATTTTATGTATGTTATAAAGTCATTGAGTTTATTTTTCAAAAATAAAAATACGAGTTTTCTTTTTTAAAATATTAATAAGTATTGACAGTGTTGTCTGAGTAGTTTTATATCTCTCATTTTGCTAGAAAGTTTTTACTGCGCACCCTGTGATGCCTGAAATTCTTCACGACTTACATTCTTCAACCATTGTTGACCAATTGCTTCATCAGAAGGGAAACTAAAAATAAAATTGTTCTATAACTAAGTTTAATTATACACTTTCCGACATCTCTCTGCTACATCTATTTAAAATCTTCTTTTTAAATTTAAAATTGGACAAGAAAAAATAGCATTTGGACCAAAAACATGCTCAGTCTGCACCTAATTTTCACAAGTGGTCTTTCTTCTCATGTTCTTCAGGATAGGTTTTATTTTTGTATTTCTTGAGTGGACAAACAAGTTTGATGTTTATTTATCTTTTTCCTTCTTAGTTCATTTAGTGGTTTTGTACTTCAGGAGTTGCTTGCTAAGTCCATTTTCACAGTTAATAGGTTTGTTATTTTTCTGGACAACTGTGGTCTGTGGAGTAAAGCAGATAAGGATTTTTGCCTGTCCCCACTGACTCATGGTTCCTCTAATTAGGGTCTTTCTGTATAGGGAATTGCAAACACCCATAGCACTGTATCTGCTATGTCATTCCTCTGGACTCTCCAACATGTATTCCATTCCCTTTTCTTCCAGTAGAGTAGAGGAGTCTTTTCACTTTCTGGAGTGGTGGACCAAGGAAGATTCCTCCTGAGTACCTTTTGTACAATAAACTAAAATTGAATTTGTGGATTATGTGTACCCACTCAACAACAAGAGGGCAAGCATTGTTATTCTTACTGTGATACTCAACAATGATACACTGAAATATAACAATCAAGATCCAAGGCACTTCTCCTGAACATTTTTGCTCAGGTTGACAGCACTTGTTGCTCACAAAATTCTTATGAAAGGTGTTTCCACATGATATTTTCTGCTCAGATGGACTGCACTTGACATATCTCTCTTAACCCAAGACACTTTCTCTGCATGTTTTTATACCAGTATTTGACCAGATCATATATATATCCAAAGGTGCTTCCTCCTGGGTGTTACCATGGGAGACCACTCTTGTTCATCAAATAGTTCTCATGCAAAGTACTTCCACTGAAAGATTTTTGCCTGGATGGACTGCACTTGGCATAATCCAACATATCTCAAGGTGCTTTCCATGGATGTCTTTCCCTGTAGACCTCACTTGTCCACAGTATTGTATATCTAAAGTGATTCTCTGGACAGACTACACTTGTTGATCAAATATTTCTCATGCATGGTGCTACCACTGGATGTTTTTTGTCTGGATGGACTACACTTGACATTATCTAGCATATCCTGAGATGCTTTCTCAAGATGTTTTTCCTGGTGGATTACTCTTAACCATAATATTTTATCTCGAAGACACTTCCCCTGGATGTTTTCTGCCTGGGTAGACTGTACTTGTTGATCTTAAAAAATTATGTAAACTTCTTCCACTGGATGTTTTTACCCACATGTACTTCACTTAGCATTATTTGTTATATTCCAAGACACTTCCCCTGGATGTTTTCTGCCTGGGCAGACTGTACTTGGTCTGTTCATGTACTCTTCATGCTTCTTTAGTCCTAGCCTCTCTTGTACCTTCATATGTTTCACTGTCATTATGTTTGGTACTTTGGTTTGCTGCATAAGTGACATAAGTAGGATATGTATGCTGACAATGAGCTAGTAATGACAGTTCTCTCGATCACGCTTGTATATATATGTATTTATATTTATATGTATCCTCATAACACAGCTGTACATAAAGGTATTTTCTCTGGTTGTTGAGCCTGGATGGACTGCAATTATTGCTCACAATATCTGATATAAAGTATTTTGACTAGATAAGCTACACTTGTTCCTTACAGTATCTCATATGAAGTGTTTCAACTGGATAGATTGCGCTTGTCATAATTCAGTGTAACCTGAAGATGTACAATTGGCAGTTATATGAGTTGCTGTCACTTCCACACTAGATATTTCAACTTTGTCATGGTATCCAAGTCTTGTTTTCCAACACTTATACTGATTTGGTACGGTACGTCTTTCCCCAATGCAAGTAGGTGATAGCCTATTCTGTTCTTCCCTCTTTGGGTACTGTGTTCTTTACTGGGTGAAGAACATATCCATTTGAGAAATAGTTCTATACCATACAGATGTGACTTCTGTTTTTAATCTTGCACACCAGTTCTTTCAGTGTGAAAGACTGCTCCTCAGGTGTTTTCAAAGTGGGATGAGTAGACCATTTCATAAGTTAACATTTTCTAATCCTGACAATGTATATTGATACATACTTGCCTCACTTCAACCACTTCCTTCCCCACTGATTTGCCAGGGTTTCTTGTTTGAATATGACAGTTCTTGAACGTGAAGATTATGCTAGAATAATAGACTGCATTAGCTGTGCTGGTTACAGTTGGATTGTTGGAAGGTAGTTACATGATCAGTACATGTTTTAAAAGACTGATGAGCCAGGTAAAAAGTTTTTTGTTTTTTTGGCAATGTTTAGAGAGCAAATCAAGATTGAAACAGCTTTGAGGTGAGAAGAGGTAAATACCTATCTGAAATACGGTTTCAGAATGAAAATGTTAACTTTTATTTGGGCAAGTTATACAATTCATAAAAATAATTTTGAAGTTTGAAACTATTTCATCTAAGTAGTTGCCTTTTTGCAGTAAAATAGGACAAACCATTAAATAAATGTATTCAGTTTTCACAGTTTACTATGTTAGAATTATGCTTAAAATTCCATGATTAAAATATACAGAAAAAACTATTTGTACATTTAAAAACTGAATTACCAAGTTTGGGGATAAGGCACAGTTTCAAACCTTGAACATGGACTAGAAATAACTTTTAGTAACATTCAGTTATCTGCAAAATACATATGCATTAACTTTATATTATCATAAATATAATTAAATTAGAAACTGATCAGGATATCACAAGAAATTGGTATAGAATCAATATTAATTGTTGATCAAAGCAAGTCTTTTACATTGAACAGAAATAAAAACATACCTATTTATGAGCAAAGGTAACTAAATATAGTGTTCAAACCAAATTACTTTTATGATTAGAATGTAGTTTCTTCAGTTGCAAACTCCCTCACTGTTTTTTGGTCCATGTTCAAGGTATAAATCTGAGTTTAGTAATTCAGTGCAGACACACTGTGTAGGTTAAATATCAGTACATCTGTTTTTACATTTTGTTATTTCTATTTAATTATGTTTACTTTTGTTTATATCCTTCTGTGAATTTGTAGTTTATTAAATATTTTTTGTATTCAATAAATACAACTATGCATTTACAAAAATTAAAAACACTATTTGATGTGTGCCAATCAATGAATTAAACTCACACTGATTCATTTTTTCACCATTTATTTTACAATAATGAATATTTATAACGAGATATTCAATGAAAAATATACATTTCACAACCAAATTCATAAAGATAGAAAAATTATTGTTTTTTAAAAATCACATTTACTCCTGTTATATCTTGTTTTACTTAAAACATTTTGTCAATCTTATACAAGTTTTGTTTTTAAGGTAACTTTAACATTACAATTCTAGAAGCACTATATTAATCACTGCATTGAGCAATAAATCACTTAAACCAAACTTGGTAACTTACTTTGAATAATATTACAAAGGTAAAACATCAGGTTAATAGAATGTGTTTTTCTTTAACTATTAACAAAAAATGTTCAGCTGTAGGTAGGTAAGTAATAAATAAATGAAGAGCAGACATCTACTAGTGGTACAGATCATATCTGTGGTGGGGCACTTTGTAAAACAATCTTGAAATTATCTTTAAGAAGAATCTGGGAGACACAAGTCACTGTCAATGTTCAGTTACCCACACTACAGTTAAGTTTCAGACATTGTAACTTTATAGGGTTTCTACTTACTACACATTGGTTATTCCACATCCAATTCTTCATCAGATAGGTTTTCACAGACTGGAACAGCTTCTCCATCTACTGTAGCAGCAAGATGATCTTCTCTACCAGCTGCTTCAGGGAGCTTCCCCTCCTCTCCTACAAATTTATTTAATAAAACAATCATAATGAACACCATGTTGGTACAAAATACCACTAACAACAACGATACCAACAATTACTGATATAATTATCTGTATGATATTTAATCAACACAATCTGTCCTGATTTTTCTCAATACATTTTGAAATATTGACAATAACTAACAAAGCAAATGTATAATTTTTACATATATCAATACATTTATAATTCTTATTGGTTATTCGCTTTATTTAGGCTTTTTAGTATCTGTAAAAAAATTTCCAAACTACTTTTCACAGACAGACCTTTCTTTTAACATTTTCAACGTTGTTATTTTTTCTAAAAATAAAATGTTTGTGGTTTCATTAAATGTGTCTAAACATCTATTTTTCAAATTAATTATTATTACAGTTGATAATGGTTTTTAACAAAATCTTATTTCAACAGCTAATTTATATTATGTTCTAACTTCATATTACTATAACATATACTCTTCAAAATTTTGTCAGCAATTCACTTATTAAAATAGATACTTCACATTAAATCTTAACAGCTTTCCTACTTCAACAGACATGTGAATTAAATTAAACTCCCAACTACAACGATTACTTTCTTAATGTAATACATACTTGATACTAAGTATATTTCCTTACCATATAGGTTTGCTTTTCTTCTGTCCATTCTGTCCACATCATGAAGATTGGGTTACAATGTCAATCCTACATTTGTTGCATGATAAAGGTCTCAGCTGTCAGTTCCAGATATGAATCACAGTTCTGTAACTGCAAAGAAAGTTTACAAAGATTAAATTTTTATATGTTCCAATGCCCTCAAATTTTATGATAAATACATCTCATACATGTTTGCATTGACATAGACAAATTTTAAAAGTAATTTTTATATAAATTAATTCTATAATTATATTTCTCAACAGAGCTAGCACTAGTGAGAGGGAGCTAAAATAGTTCTCCAACCCCAAAGCTACTACTGTCCACAAATTTAGTTTTACCAGAATTTCATATTTAATCCCAACATATGTCTCACTGCTCCCCTTTCCAGTTAAGAAAAATCTGTCACTGGAACTGATTCTTAAATGATGGTTAAAAACATGAAATAAATTAATATATGTAGTTTTCAAAATTTTAGCTTGAGTTTAAACGTATTTTTATTTTTCCAAAACTGTAAAAACTTTTTAAAATCAATTTTCAATTTCCCAGCTACAAAAAGACACAAAACTGTTCACTATTCATTGATAAAAGAGTTGGCGGTGGGTGGTGATGACTATAGCTGCCTTCCCTATAATCTTACACTGCCTAATTAGGGACGGTTAGCACAGATAGCCCTCGAGTAGCTTTGTGTGAAATTCAAAAACAAACAAAACCCCTTTGTTTCTCTATTTGGTTGGTACCATCTCCTTTGTCTTCTGTTAAATTTTCTCCCAGACATTGTCCAAAAGTTTCTGCAATGGAGGGACTTTCTTTCATGATTCCTTCAGTTTCTACAAACCTACATTCGGGATGTCCCCTTTTTGACACTTGTAAGGTCTTGATGTCTTGCTTGCTCTTCTTTTCTTAACCACTAGTGATGACCACCGATGGTTCATCAATATTATTTCGGTCTGGTATCTGAGTTTCTACAAGCTAGTATGTTTTAAACAATTTGGTCAAATATGAATGTTTTATACTGTTGTCTCCAGGTCTCCCACATAATATAGTGCATTTATCTTTATTTTCTTGTGGGACACTTTCTCACTGTCTCATCAATAAGTACACACACACACTCACATGTGTAGTTTGCCTCTCATTTGGTCATAATACAGTAGACTGGTTTTCACTACTGCAAACAATTTCTTGTAGGCACTTCACTCTTTTGTTCCCAACATATTTTTCACTCACTGGCATGTTGTGATTTGTTGGTACTTCTGAATATCTGTAACATGCTCCAATTACTATTGGTACTGTTTATCCATTTCTTAACTTAAGTCGGTTGTTAGTCGTGTACTGATTAACCATGGAAATGGAACTTCCTTCTCACAGTAAATCTGGCGTCTTTTATTGATTATGTTTCTTTTGGCAGCAGCATCTGTGCTGACAGTCAAACTTTTCTCGTTTCTTAACAACACCATCTGTAGAAGTTTCTATATGAGCTTTATACTGAGGCCTGGAATGGCCGAGCGCGTTAAGGCGTGCACTCGTAATCCGAGGGTCGCGGGTTCGCGCCCGCGTCGCGCTAAACATGCTCGCCCTCCCAGCCGTGGGGGTGTATAATGTGACGGTCAATCCCACTATTCGTTTGTAAAAGAGTAGCCCAAGAGTTGGCGGTGGGTGGTGATGACTAGCTGCCTTTCCTCTAGTCTTACACTATTAAATTAGGGACGGCTAGCACAAAGCTACTCGAGGGCTATCAAAAAATCATAGCAAGAGTGTTGAAAATCCCGAACTTTTTTCGCCCTCTTTTCTTTCATACTTTTACATTTTCTCTTCTCGTTTCTATTAACAGACTGATCTTCATCTTTTTGTGCTATAGGTGAATATTTAATTTTTTTTCTGTCATCTTTATTCGCATGGTTTTCTCTGTTCACTAATTTTACTGTTTTACATCCACAACACTATCACTTCCAAATAATGACACCGCAAAAGAAAAGCGCTAATAAATAACATAGATGATTTAATTTGTATCTTATTTGTACATCAGTGTTGTGTCAATTAAAAATGGAATATAATTATAATCTAGAAATAATAACATTTAACAACGACAGTTTCAGAGACGTTCTCTCCCAGTGTAACGTCAGTAAGTATATGAACATACAACACTAAAATAGGCGAGTTCAGTTTCCTACGGTGGACATGGCAAGTTGACCCCTGTTACGTCTCTTTAAAATAAAGTTAACAAATGTAAACAGGAGTAAAATGTTATAGCTTAAGAGGGATAATTTAATAATTCTTATGCTCGCTAATAAATTTCAATTTTAAGACTATATTGAAATAAAGTGGAAATAATTAATTAGTTTAAGAACTTTTTTGAATGAAAATGCCTTCTATATTTATCTCAAGTACTCGAATTGTAATAGTTTAGGTTACCCATATTTTACACGTTTCAATTTCAAGTATTTCTACTGACACACACAGTACCTTATTGTATTTACACGTAAAAAACCGGTTGAACAATAGCATACTTACAAGGAATGTTTTTCGTCAGAACTTGTAATATTGTAAAAAGTGATCCACAATTTAAGCTTTAAGTGAATCTCCACACTTAACATACACTTTATTGTAAGCTAATGATGCTAATTTCCACTTATATATTTCTTATTAATGCAAGCGTTTGTAACCTTTTGATTATTTATCATTCTCATTAAAAGAAAGTAACTAATATTTTTTTTATTTCCCAGCCCCTTTAATTCATCATTAAGTATATACACACGTGGTTCAACAATTAATAACATAGATATTATATTAATATCTATTCAACAAAACATAAAAAATACTGTTTTGTTCTTGCCTTAAAGAAATTAACAAAAGTGGTATTCCTACTGCAGCAGTTACCAATGGAATTGGATGTTCTAACGTGGATGGTGCTGAAATGGAAAAATACAAGTTAAAAAGAAAGTTAGTCAAGTGCAATTTGTTTTTGCTGTACGTTAGTATTGGAGGAGGCTACGTTTCATTTGGTATTCCTACAGTGAAAATAACAAGATAACCACAGCGTTCTGAGTTACTGGAATCGAAGAAGTTCCACTCTTTATTCAAACACGTATAAGTTTAATACACATGGATAAAACAGTACGGGTAAAGACGTGTAAAGTATCACTTTAGATTTACTTTCTTCCTTGATAATCCAAATAAAGATATTTACTTATCATATCTTATAACAACCAAATACACTGACTGTGTGTTCATACCAAATCAGGATGATCATTTGATGCGTCACGTGACTGACCACCACAACATCAGATATATATATATTCGTAACAAGACAAAAGGCAAAAGTAAAGAGTTCTCAGACTTCCAAGGATGTATGATTGTCGACACTGACTTACTAGCAATTTGTAAACTGAATACTGTTTATATGTTTCATTATACAAATAAATCTGTAATTAGTCTAAATGAACTACAAACGAAAGAGAATATATTGGAAAACTATCGGTAACAATTCAAAGGTAAAGTGCATTGACGGTCTTTTTTGTTGTAAACAAATCTAAAACTCTGCTCTTGTCAACCAGTTTTTATAAAATAGTCAAGGTTTAAATAATATAACAATAAAAGGAGGAGGAAAATAATTATGGCATGCAGTTACTGGTCCAAAAAGTTACTTCAGACAACAGAACAGCTCAAACTGTGAACAGTGAATTAGTGGAATGATAGACGTGGTTTGGTGAATCATGTTTTACCGACTTGCTATGAGTGGTGAAATGGTAAGAGATTTATTATTTAGAATATAAAATAATGTCCACAATGTACTAGAATATTATAAGACACATTACTACATGTTTTACCTTCATGAATAAGGAACCGAAGAAATTTAATGAAAAGAAAGAACAACATGCGTCAACACAAACTCGTCGCCAATCTTTCTACACATATTGTCTCACGTTAAAGGTAGGTTTTACGTAATCTTATATGTAGCATAACTTACTTTTCCTTGGAGAAGAAACGTATATTTCTTCTTCCGTTCCTGGTTGACTTGGATCTAAGAAAAAAATCTTGAAATGTAAACAATGTTAACTTTGGCATTTAAAAATAAAATAATGGATGAAGCATATAATAATTATTTGTTTTGGAATCTCGCGCAAAGCTACTCGAGGGCTATCTGCGCTAGCCGTCCCTAATTTAGTAGTGTAAGACTAGAGGGAAGGCAGCTATCATCACCACCCACCGCCAACTCTTGGGCTACTCTTTTAGCAACGAATAGGGGGATTGACCGTCACTTTATACACCCCCACGGCTGGAGAGGGCGAGCATGTTTAGCCCGACGCGGGCTCGAATCCGCGACCCTGGGATTACGAGTCGCACGCCTTATGTGCTTGGCCATGCCAGGCCAGTATATAATAACTAATTTACTGCTTAGTTTTTTCAAAACAGTTTTCCTTTATCAATTTATTTAAAAATTAGAATTCACAAATACTGATCGCACATATAAACGCTTTAAAGGAAAGCACAACTTACAACATAGGTTATTTCTCAGTATGAATCCTTCAGAACATTGGTAGTTTTCACCAGGTTGTACGCATGCTAAAATAAAGTATAAGATGGTTCGTAGTTCAAGTATTGTTGACATAATAAATAATATTTTGCACTCTTTGTTTGGAATTTAGCATAAAACTACATCATGGGCTATCTATGTTCTGCCCATCACGGATATCGAAACCCGGTTTCTAGCATTGGAAGCACGCAGACAGTTTGCTGGGCCACTAGGGGAATTTTTGACATGATATGACACTTTAGACTCATAACTATTTATTAACCACTTTTCTTCGTGAAAGCTCCTTTATTGGAAATCCTGTAAGGTGTAAACAAAATCTAACAACTATAGTTGATGGCTTATCTTGCTCTTTATCTATTGTATCGTAAGTCACAGGAGGTTTCAACTCAATGTATTTTCATAATTAATGATAAATAAGGATTTGCAATGCTAAAGTTAAGGGTTCGATTTCCCCTTGGTAGGTACAGCGGATATCCCTTTGTAGCTTTGCTGTATGAAAAACGCAAATTTTGGTAATTAAAGGCCTGGCATGCCCAGATGTGTTAAGGCATTCGACTCGTAACCTGAGGGTCGCAGGTTCGAATCCCCATCACACCAAACATGCTCGCCCTTTCAGCCGTGGGAGCATTATAACGTGACGGTCAATCTCACTATTCGTTGGTAAAAGAGTTGCCCCAGCGTTGGCGGTGGGTGGTGATGACTAGCTGCCTTCCCTCTAGTCTTATACTGCTAAATTAGGGACGGCTAGCGCAGATGGCCCTCGTGTAATTTTGCGCGGAATTTAAAAACAAACAAACAAACAATCTTAATTAAAAAATATATGACATGACTGGATGGAAAATAAAGTGAAGCGTGAAAAAGAACATAAACCAAAAAAATTAAAATTATTTACAAAATCATGTATTTTTCCTGCTTTACGGAATAGCGAGTAAACAACATGCAGTGCTGTATTTATTCCAGAATTTTTTTCATTAATATGTGACGTGTTTAATAATGACTTCCAACAAATGAAGATATCTCCTCAGATTAGAATTAAAGATATGCTCTGTAACAGATATAGTTAATCAAATAAGCTCTTCAAACTTTCTTATTTCAAATGATAAGAATGTATTGTTTCATCGCTTGGATGTAAAAAGTGGCTAAACAATGTTTCTGAATACCAGAACTTGGCTGTATGTTTGTAACAAAAGAAACATTTTTCCGCTATAACACTGTAGCATTTTGTAATTTCAATATTTTCACAGACGATCAAAGAAATCATTCAACACTTTTAATTTTTTTTTAATTATTTGTTGTATGACTTGTAAAGAAAACAACAACACCTTTCTAATTTCTGACATAAGATTATCTCGTTTTCTGACTTCACGGACTGTCTAATTTCATTAATTGTGTAATGCTATTGATTAAATATATTCGTGTTTGTGTTTTTTGTACAGCAAAGCCACAAAGGATATCTGCTCAGCTCACCGAGGGGAATCGAACCCCTGATTTTAGCGTTGTAAGTCCGGAGACATACCACTGTACGAGCGGTGGGCTTAAATATATTCTCATCTATGTATGTATTTAGTTATTGTGTATAATAATAATAAACCAAAATTATTTGGTAATGATAAATTTATATCTGCAGACAAATTTTATTTTCAACATTTTAACACCTCAGGCTTAACGCGGAAACAATGGCGGTGAGCTATATGTAGGTAGTTGGAAAGGTGATTTCATGGATTTTGGAAAATTATTGTACAATCATTAAATATATATCGAACTTATAACACTTTACATAAATTGTAGTAAAAATGGATGGAATCCGATTCATAATTTAAAGTGTTTTTTTTAACTTCTAAATACTACCAAAATCGATTTTTATAAACATTTACCTTCCAAGAAATGAGTGATGAAAATTGGTTTGTGTGCTTTTATCTCCCAGTTTCTTAAGTATTCAATAACGCACTTACAAACACCGGTATCAGAAAAATCAAATTTATAAATCATTAAATCACCCGTGGCTTTCTTTACCCGAATTTTATCATCATCTGTCGCTATTCCACCGTATGGGCCAAACCAATAATACTGGAAAACATTAAAGGTACAACTTTTGATCCTATAGCTGTCAGGGACACACGGAATCGCCTGTTGGGCGCCAAGTATAATAATTTCAGGTTTAAGTTTTATGTGTCCGGGCATTGCGATTATTATAGCATATAATGCTATAAAAATAAATGTTTTCAAAAAGAACTTCACCATCTCTATGTCTTAAAGTTTGCTTGCAGTAGTAACTTGAACGTTTTACAAAATGTCTCCTAATTATCTGTGTTGCAAAGATACTGTTTCATTGTTAATATTTTAAATATTGTAAGCACGTAAGAACCATAAACAACATGTCATAAAAGTTACGGAGTTACGGATTAAACGCTAAAAGCTGACAAAGTACAGAAACTAAAAGGTGTGAAATTTATGATGAGGCTATAGAAACCACAATTCCATTTTTAAACAGCTTTGATTTGAATTTAAAATATACAAATTCAAAAAAATGTGTGAAATACATCTAATAATTACGTTATTTTTATCACAAAATAAGGTATTCTTGTTTCACAATAATGCTTGCTAAATAATCGCAATTATTGTTGTGAAAATAGTTCAAACAACTCGCCTGGCAGGTAAATAGCCCCCCAGTGGCTCAGCGGTATGTCTGCGGACTTACACGCTAAAATCCGGGTTTCGATACCCGTGGTGGGCAGAGCACAGATAGCCCATTGTGTAGCTTTGTGCTTAATTCAAAACAACAACAACAACAAGGTAAATTACATAACCTAAAAACAAGCCTCTGTAAGACCCAAACCAAACTTTTCTTTTACAATTCACAGGTGATGTTGCAGTCTGGAAGAGTGCCGAAAAACCAATAACAGCAACAAATGGCCCCTACTAATAGAATTTTAACTGCAGTAAGTGAAGAATTAAAATAAATGCGCACAAAATACAAGTCATATTATTTACAAAATCGTACAAAAAGAAAACAAATTAATATATTAATATTACAGTTATATCTAAACATGACTCTCTTACAGGTAACAATATCAAAAAATTCATAAGAGCTACTTTGATTCAAAATTAAACTGGATACCACACATTAATAACATAAAAACCAGAATTTATAAACTAGCGAGTTACCTTAGGAATTTGAATGATAAAAACAAGAAGATTCAACAATAAACATATTAAAACTTAACAGAACATACATGAACAGTCATAGAGTATGTTTGTGTAACATGGATAAATGTATCAAAAACACTCATCAACAATCAAAGTCCTTCGTCTGATACAATTGTATCATACAAGGTCCCACATACAATAGTCATTCAGTTCAACAGTAAAACATTGGCTTGAATTATAGTGAATAAAATCATTCAACACGTACTTTCCGCTTATTACTAAAGTGCTATTCTTATGACAGTTATGAAACATCAAAGTTATCAAATTACATTATTTTTACCTCTCGAATGTGGTTTATTTCCATGCATGTGTCAAGATCTCTGATTTTATACGGAATTTAAAAAGTTTCTATTCTTCCCTTAAGTTTCCCCAATTTGAGTTAAAATATTGAAAAATAAAAGCATCATAAACAAACTGTTTACATACTGGTTGGAACAGAATTACAAGAAAAAGAAATGTATTTATTTTCTCCCATGAAGATACCTAGGGGGCTGAATATAAAAGTCGTAGAATTAATAACATCACAGGCCTACAACCAAGGTCTTCTCACAAGTGTTGCTTATTGTGATCACATTCTATGAGTTTAGAAAACGTATTTACTGTGAGAAACTGCTTATATAAATATTGTGTCTGGTCATCGGCAATGGATAGGGCAAAGTGTAGTTGGTGTAAAATTGTACATGTTTGTTTTTGAAAAATTCGTGAGCACATTAGGGAGATTGAGCACAGAGTGCCGGTTTTGTAACTGTGGCTGGAGGTGAAAGCAACCCTATTGATGGAATTATCTGCAATTATTCAATGAGAGACTGGTCGTTCTGTGAGTCAGCCACTTTCTCTTAAAGTTATTCAACAATCTTTTCAAAAAAGACTTGTATAGCCTTTTTCCACCGCAGGATTTTCTTATGTTTTCCTATACACCTCCTGCAGAGTCAGCTCGGTCTAATATTGCTTATTTAGGTATGATTTCTCAGGTATGTGATGTTTTATCATTTTTTACGATTTCATACAATCTTCATCCGTTTTTGTTGTATGATGGTTCTTAGTTCTTCTTTACCTTATTTAATTTTCCCACTTTCTTTGGATATTAGGGTCCATACAAAGCATTTTACTTCATAATTGGTTGAGAGTTCCCGCATGTCTTGCTTCCTATGGACTGTGGATAGTTTGTCTGACAAACCATCAAATAGCCTATCCGCTTTTAGACTCACAGGGGTTGGAATCTATTTTGCCAATTTGGGAGTACTCTCTGATTTCCAGTGCTTTTAACCCATGCCTCTGTCTTATCCTTACTTTTCTGGTATTTATCTGCCATAAATTTACTTTCAGATACTCTGTGCCAAAATCCTGAGGTTTTTGAGGAACAGCCCGTTTTTTGTTACTTCTAAGATGACTCATTTTTCACAATCTACTCTCACCTTGCAGACATAATTTTTCTGTTGTTGAAACATACTGGGTCAAAATGCAGCCTTCTGTCATATTTATTTGCTGCTCACTTAGGGAATCATGTGTAGCTCTGTTTCTTAGTATATTTTCAAACGTATTCCAGACACTTTTGAATTGCATGCTGGGAACATCTTTATCAACACTCTACCCTTTCGTTTTTGGTAGCTCATTTGCCACAGTTGGAATCAAGACAAGCCCCTATTCCTGTTTCCCATCTTAGCGCTTCCCAGCTTTTACCTATTCTTCTTTCCAGGTGTTTTTTTTTCAGTGTAGATCATCATAATATCTACAGTACCAGTTGATAACTGGATGGGAGCCCAGTTGTGTGACTTTCTTCTCCTTTAGCAATGTTTCACCACAAATTGGTGGATTATTTGGGCATGTCCTATGCTTCCTTTACCTTCCTCTTTTTATCGCAGATATCCATTTCTTTCCTTTTTCCTCTGGATCCTATTAACAGCCAGCTTCTGTCGGAGGTAGTTCAACACCTTCTGTCCAACAAAACATTGAATCTGGAAATCATCTCTCTCACAGTTTCTATTCCAGCTGTTTGTGGTTGTCATTAAAACTGAAGACTGGTTATCTGTCATAGTCTTTCAATCAATTTCTCTGTCTCCTTTTTTTGTTTTTTTAATGAAATTGTTTCCATATTTGGTGAGTGTTCTTTCTCCTATTAGCTTATGGATGTTGGCAGTCTGATTTACCGTATTTTCCGCCTAATAAGCCGAATTTCTGGCCCTAAATTTTGGACCTGATTTTGGGGGGTCGGCTTATTGGCCGATCACCAGCTTTGGACCAAAAAATACCGAAGACCATAATCGGCCCCAAAATCATACCTTTGATCTCACAGTTACAGCAGAGTTATTTCAGTTGAATAATCTTTATTTATTAATAGAAAAAGGTCTATACATTACGAATGGCATGTATTTATAGAAATAACAAAATTCATAAAAAAATATCGTCCCACGATTTCACGACCCACTCACAGACGGTAGCGAGTGATGCAGCGCGCATATTTCCGGCAACAGTAAAACTTTGATTGCCGGAAACCATCCACTCATTCCAGCATTGACGGAGCCTGTCTTTAAAAGGTTTATTTAAACACACATCTAAGGGCTGTATCACAGATGTCAGCCCACCGGGAATAATTGCAATATCGGTATTGCATCTTTTGATCGCGGCTTTAACGTTTTCACACAGGTGGGACTTAAACATATCCCAAACGAACAGAGATCTAGATTTCATCAGTCCGCCAGGACGACGAGCCCACACTTCGTTAATCCACTTGATGCATCCTTCGTCATCCATCCATCCGTTTTCTTGTACATGGACGATCACCTCTTTCGGAAATTTCTTCTTCTTCGGAAATGTTTTTCTTTTGAAAATTACCATAGGCGGTAATTTTGTCCCATCAGCAAAGCACGTTAAGACTACAGTGAAACGTTGTTTCTCGTGGCCCGTTGTCTTCACCCAAACGGTTTTCTCGCCAGCTTTGTTAACGGTTTTGTTTCCAATTATATCGAAAAAAATCGGAGTCTCGTCCATATTCCCAAACATTTGTAGAGGGTTGTTGTGTTTCTGGCGATGATGAATGATAAATTTCTGGAACGAGATGATTTTATCATCCAAGTCACTTGGCAGTTTCTGCGCGATCTTCGTTTTCTCTCGAAGTACAAGGCTGTGTCGCTTCATGAAGCGGGTACACCAGCTGTTGGTTGCCTTAAAGTCTCTTGAATTTTCTTTATTTCGACCAACCCACTTTAGTGCAAAAATACGGATCTGGGCACGCGTGACAGTCAGGCCACTCTGCCGGTTTTCATTCACCCATGTCGCTACATCTTCTTCCAGTTTTGGGCACTTCGGTTGATTTTTCTGGTTACATTTACTTGTTTTCGACATTTCTTTTACTACTTTCAGTTTAAAAGCGGCATCATAACGCATTCTTTTTTTTTTGCAGGTGTAGACATCTTTGGCTTTTGACGGTATAATGATAAACTCCCACTATAAACCTCGGCTTATTGGGCGGTAATAAGTAAAACCCCTCATTTTCAGAGCTGAAAATTGGCCTCGGCTCATTCGGCTTATTAACCGGAAAATACGGTATTTGTCATTAATGTTTCATATGCTCTTTATCATTTAACATGTTTTATTTATCCAGATTATTCTTTCCTCCATAAAATCTTGGTTGCTAGATATGGTTACTCCAATTTCCCTTCCGTTTCCTGGCCTTCTGTGTCCTGTATGTGCTCTTCATTGTTATATTGCAAAGCTTCCATTCATGATTTCCATTTCCACCTATTTATCCCTTGGAAACCATCTTCTGTTTGTGATTTTTCTCCTTCCACCATATGGGTTCAACTTTTGATTTGATTGGTTTATTCTTATGTTTCTCTATCCTCCTGTACATTGCTCCAAGTGTCTTCTCATCAAATTGGGCATCTTACCTTTTCTCTGGCATCTGATCTTCATCATCTGTTGGAGGAAATTCTTAGGCATATGGACTACATGTAATGTTTCTCTCTCATTATTTGCATAGGCTTTCTACTTCCTCTTCAGGATGTTGTCTTCCACCTGTGACTATTCTTCAGACTTCCATGTGACAACAAGCCTGGATAAGTTATATTTCATCTTTTTCTACATTTTCAGAGGCCTTATTTCCATTTTCATTGTAATTCTCTGTTTGGATCATACTTCATGGCAAGTGTTGCCTGATCAAGTATTCTTTAACCTTAAAATCCACACTTTTCTGCCATGTATACACACCTAAATATATTCCATGGCCATTCAGTGCACACTGTTGAGATGGGGTATTCAACAAGGTTGCTTGAGGATTAACTCTGCAACAAAATTGCTTTACAAATACACCCATCCCAGACTGTACCAATCATGGACTACAGGAGTAAAACAGAATGTGATAGCTGCCTATCCTGCCATGCCTGATATTGAATAAATCAGCTTGGTCTACTTTAAAAATTAGTTTCATGGTCACCTATTTCACTATTTTAGGTGTTGACATATTTCCAAACTTTTCACCACGTATCACACTCCCTTTCCTTCTAGTGGAGTTGGTTGTCCTTATCAATTTTCAGTTCTAAGTCACTGTGGTAGTGGAATGTGGGGCATTGTCCCAAATTGTTTAATGGCATAAAATATCTACAAAAATACAATTCAGTGCAGAGTAGGGAAGTGATTTTTTGCTGGTGTAGATGACATCATATATACAGACCAAAGGAGTGAGACCTCAAGTTGCAGTTTACTCATTTGGTTGGGTTTCATCATCCTGGTCCCATATTAAAGTCAGTTCCCATTGGCTGGATTTTGGGTATAGAGTAAAAGAAAAAAACACAGGTTTTTGCACATTGAATGGATGTTTGACTTCCTCCTACAATTATACTTTATCTGTATTGTGGAGGCAGGGTTGAATTATTTACTAGGCACAGTGCCTAGGGCCTATGAAAACTATAGGTCCATGAAAATTTTCCTTAAAAGTTAATTTTTGGTTTAACTTATATGGCTGGTAGGGCCTACAAACAGTAGGTGTCCATGTTTTACAATTGTCTTGATACAGCATGGTAGAGGAATTTGGGATTGTTCTGGTTCTTTCCCTTCAACTGTTTTTTGTGTAGCTTATTCTGAGGATGTTATTTGTCTTCGGTTGGTTCTGGTCAATTTCTCTCTCAAACACATTTCTTTTTTTAATCCAGGACATCAGGCTTTCTAAGTTGATATGTCATTTTCTATTCTTAACATTTGCTCTCCAAAATATGAAAGAGTCGGTGAGTTTAGTACAAAGGTAAATGATGTGAAAAAAGATTGAAGTAGGTTATGCAACTTTGAACATTTTACAGTTTTATGTCAGCTTCATCATACTAATATGATATAGTGTATTATGTAAGGCAGTAGTGGAAAGGAAAGGATGGTCTTCTGTGGACAAATATTTCATCCCATCTTTTTAAGTAAGGTGTACTTTCTCTGAATTCAGCTTGTCAGTAAGGATGAATAACACGTATTAACCTGGTATTGCTTGTGTTATTCAGTTGTTATAGTAGTGAGGTGCAATGTAAGGTCTGTGGTTCCTGGGACACAACCAGCATAGCATAAAGATAGACTTTAATACAATAACAGTTTCCTTACCTGACTATTTTCCATATATTGCAACAAAGGTATTTCTGCTAAAGCAGACAATGACTGAAGATGGAAATTGGTCATTTAGCATAGACATTATGCTATGATTTTTTTATGGATGATTTATGGACAGAATTGAAAGTGTTTTTGTTGTAATTTTTTAAAGCTTTTAGCATCTGGGTCAATACAATGTATGCAAATTAAGAAATTTTAAGAGTTTGGAAAATTTGTACCTAATGGACCATCACACTTTAACGTTATTACTTTAAAATTGCAACTGTTTATTTAAACCACATCAGAAACGTGAAATCATTTTTATCAAAATCTAATTTTCAAAGATACCCAAGAATAATTAACTTCTTAAAGTTTTAGGTCAATTAGGAATTGTATTTTATTATGAGATTTAGTTTTCCGTGGAGATATTTATTTTTGTTGTTGATAAATTAACGAAATTCTCATTGTAGTTTTGTTCTTATTTATTTTTCAGTTGTGTGTTGTAAATAATCAGAATACTTAATAGTCTTACACGCTATTATTTGTTTAAGGGTTGATTTATTTTTTAAGAACAATTTTCAGGTTTCCTGCTGCACTTGGAACTATTTCATTGTAAATAATGTTCAATTTTGATGGCCATAATAATGCATTATTGTCTGAAAATACTTCTTTCATTGTAGTAAGTTTCTACAAAAGGTGATGAGGTCAATCTTATTCCACACATTTTGATAAACTTTTCACACAATCTTCACTGCATTTCGATGTTGGCTTTCTGGATTATGTTTAAGCAGATCAAAGACAAAAACAAAGCAGTACTTTATGCTTCAATAAAACTGAATTATGTTGGCAATCCTAATGTTTTATGTTAAGGCCTTCAAAACAAATACAAATAATAATTATTCGCTAATGGATATAAACCAAACTGAGTTATTTTTTGTCTTCAGTAGTGTTTGCTAATTCAGAACCTGCCAGAGGGTTTGAAGAAGGTGCACTCCAGATGTGCTTTGCTGATCTTGGGCAGGTGAATAAGCCTTTTTACAAAACTCTACTATTTAAGTTCTTATTAAAAGATATTACAAGTAATGTAAACATTGCATTTGGACTAAATACATTTTATGTAACATAGGCATACATTATGTATATAGATATGTAATTAACAGTTACATTATGGAAGACATTAAACCTTGTAGAATGATACATGCTCATAGGAAGAAAAGTGTGCAACTCTCACGAAATGCCTTTCAAAAATGAAACTAGTTAATGAAATTATTTCCTTAAAACTTGATAACAAACTTTCATTGAAGTAAGTAGTTTCAGCAAAAGTTTTATTTTGTAAATATTTTTTGGATTTTTCTAATAAAAATTCATTATTTAATGTGGTTATTTACACTTAGACTCTGAGTAGTTCACATGCAAAGTAATTTTCACATAAAGTATAAAAATAATACTTTTTACTGTACAGTTTTTACATGTCATTTGCATAACCTCTAGAACCTCATAAATGAATATCAATTGTCGTTTTTTAAGGTAAATGTTTGTAATTTATTTTCTCTTTTATGCACTGTATTACTAACTATTTATCATCATCAACAAAGAGTACATGGAAATGTTTTTAAAATTAATAAAATGTGTACATACCTTTTACATCTTTATAGGAATTTACTAGTATAGTCATCTTTTTTAACGTCTTTATCTTTTCTTTTATAGTTTATTTTTAATTTTCCTTTAAAATTCTTTGTCTATTTATTCTGATATGTTAACTGATACCAAGATGCCTTTTATAAAGAAGTTATTTTGACAAATTCCCCACATAGATGTGTTGCCAAAACAGGATGGCTGTTATAGATACCATCTTGTTTATAAAGCTTTCACAATCCATGATACAAGTTAAGCTTATAAAAACCGTTAAATCACTCAAATACGATTTTTGAAACATAAATTATACACGGTCAACTAAAATATAAAAATTAGATTTAA
Organism: Carcinoscorpius rotundicauda; assembly: GCA_011833715.1. Taxonomy (NCBI): domain Eukaryota; kingdom Metazoa; phylum Arthropoda; class Merostomata; order Xiphosura; family Limulidae; genus Carcinoscorpius; species Carcinoscorpius rotundicauda. The sequence goes on along the minus strand of VWRL01001656.1, from coordinate 4,750 downwards.
GTACAGTTCATCTGTCTCTAACTATAGCATTTTGAGGTAACAAACCACTGTAAGTGTTGTAGACAATAGTACTGCAGACTGTTACTTCTACTTCAGAACAAAAACTGTCCACCAATTTCATATTAACTGTTGGTGGAGTGGAGTGTAAACTGAGCTCTTTATAACAGCTTCGTATATAAAGTATAGAAGCTTGGCACAGCACCCATAAATGGCTGTAAAATCTATTTCTCTTTTGCAGTGGATTCCGTTCTAAGACTGCCAATATTGTATGTCTAAAAAGGACATGTGAAAATACATTGGCATCTAGACAGTTGTATGCATTGTGAGCTTATGTGTTTACAGTCAGTTTCTGTTAAATTGGAGACTTTTTTAAATAACTTGGATGATGTGACAAGCAAACTATGTGAGCAAAATATTTATTTTAAATGTTTCTGTTGTAATAAAGAATTAATACTTGGATAACATAAACATTAAATTATATATTATGATGTTAATTTCATTCACATACATGGATTATAAAGATGTTTAATTAAATTTTGCACATAATTCAGTAATTTGCATACAAATTAATTTTAAAATGCTGATGTTCTGATCAGATAAACAGATATGACTTTCAGTGTTATTTTGTTTATCAACACTACTCATCATTGAGTTTCTGATGTGAGTACTTAAGACTATGTCATTTAAATGCCTCTGTGTGTGTTTTAATCTGGAATTTTTTGCCTGTTGGCTTCGGTCAAGAACACTTTTTATACACTGGGAACCAAATATATACACAAGATTTACATTCATTGTCAGTGACATCCCTCAATGTATTTATGACATTTGTACTTGTGATTATAAATGTCACATATATGTTTGTAATTGATACATTTTTTGCTGACTTTGCTCTCTTTAACTTCGAGGAATCCAGTTATATGTCTCATCACATCTGTAAATGAGTTTGACTTATTTTGTCACGTAATTCTTGGAATTGTAATTTCCTCATGAAGTTATTTGCTTTTATTCTCTTTTTTATATTTTTTCTGTTGACTAAATCACTGGACCTTTCTACAGGCTTTAAAAGAATTTCAAAGTAATTGTTAATCAGATTGTTTACTTCTGTTATAATTATTTTGGTGAACTTTGTATTTGGTCATTCTAATTTGCTTGAGAAACATCTCTAGAATCGTCTTTTCTTAGTCTTGCCTGAAACATCAGTCTAGTCGTTATCTGAATAGTAAATGGTGAACAAGTTTTTGTATTTGTCTGGTCCATCCCACAGTTCTGATGCTCATGAACTGTCATGGTTAGTAACCTGTGTGGTCACTTCAGTCTGATTGTTAATTGAGAACTTTATTTTATTAACCACTAAGATACTAATTACTCGTTATTTTTTATCCCGTGTTTTGTCTAATAATCTGCTTCCATATTCTTGGAAATCTCAAAGAACGATTTATTTAGTGGTCATGGCTGAAAATCAATCATTAGTCTTCTGGATACAGAGACTGGTTGATATATATACAGTAGTTTTAATAATCAGTGACCATCATGGAGGTCTGTTTTCTCTTAACTCAAGGGAGTTTCAAGTTTGTATTATATGAATTTTGTTGCATATTGTTTTTTTTTTGTATTAGAGGATGATCTTTTGTGTGTCTCAGGTTAATAGGCTGGCTTTTATTGGTCACTAGCCATTGTTAAGGAAGGCTGTGTAAAGTTTTACTTGTACAGGTCTCATGCTTTCCTAGGTACAAGGAAGCACTGTGCTGGTCTACAGTATATGGAATCCTCTCTTACTTCACAAAAGAAATATTGTTTTTATAAACACTTAAAGTTAGCAAAAAGGACAAAAACAGTTACATTATTTATCTGGTGTTTCAAGCAACTGCCCTTCATTAGATTTGATATTGTTTAAGATTATATACTTTATTCAAGTTTCAGCATAACTGCTCATTGTTATTTGTGAATCTTTTCCACTTTTAGAAAGAAATTAAGGATGTTTATTGGATAGCACTGTTAAATTTTATAACAGTATGACATCATTCTTAGTCATAGAATTAATGACCTTTGTGCATCTCTTAAAAAATTTCAAAACAACTTTGTGTTATTTTTTTATTAATATCACCTATATTTTTATTCATTTTTCTATTTCCCATATATTAATGTTGTTTCCTATATATTTCTTTACATTATAATTTTCTGTAATTCCCATTCCTTTTTATTTTTTCGTTTTTCCATTCCGTAAAAACTGTGTTAACATTTTTTTAACTGTTGTCACTGCCATCATTCATGTAATGCACACATTTTTTTATGCACATCTAAACATGACAGGAATGTCTTCTGTTATTATTGACACAAATGACATCAACATCTGTACTTGTAATGTGCTCTATTTATCATTGCTCTTTATTATCCTAAAAAAGAATAGACAATCTAGTTAAAATATTTTATGTCACCTTTATTCAGTTTCACATGTACATAAACAGATAAAGGGTTGTTAGGCTAGTCTGGCCTACTTGAAGTGAATAGTGTATTTTGTTCAGTATGTTAGTTATTGCTATTTCTTTTCCAAAAGTTTAGTAATGCATTTGAAAGCCACACTGAATAGATTAAAAATAGTTATTGGTGTCTGAATAGACCTGTTTGCTTAAAAGTTCCACCAGTCTATAGAAATACAGAGATAAAAGTTATAGGTTTGTAAATCACTTTTATTATATGTGCATAAAGATTGGCTCTGCTTACTGTTAATAGGAAGATTTTGAATTTTTCATGAATCATTAAGCACAAGTTATGATGTACTTTATAAAAATGATAAAAGTAGCATGAGATAGACTTTAAAATTGAAATAACTAACTTTATTTTAACTTAACATTTTAGTAAACTGAAAACATTGAAGTTCTACATGTTGCATTCTTTGGAAACAAGAAGCTTTATGGCTGTCACGTATTTACAGTGTTAAAGAGTATAATGTGTGAGTGGTAGAAGGAACACTCTAAATGTCCCTCTGGTGTTAATATATATAATAAACAGTTTGTGTCATGTTTCATTGTTTTAATAGTAATGGTCTTTGATTTATATCATTGTTTAGTAACAAAACTCCCAATTGATATTGTCAGGTCAACTATGGTATTTATGTTGAATGTTTAATGTACACATTGGTTTGTTTTTATTCTTGTTAACTTTGGTGATACAACAAAACAATTTAATTCAGAAATTATTTAGATTTAGAATTGATATTTTGTCTTTATTGAGCTCAGAGTAAGTTATTGCACTTTTTAAGCTTAATTATAAAACAAATAATACCCTAGGCTCACTTATTGCACCACAATAAGTTAAATAGAATTTTATTTTATTTTTTTTCAGTTGTTTATTAACATTGAGGTTGAGACAAAAGTAAGATGAAAAGTTACCAAGGGTTTCAATGGAGTGGTGTTTCAATTAAGCCTTTGTTACAATAATGTTTTACACCCAATGCTTAAATTGAAGCCATTAAATACACTTTCTGTTACTAATGTTAAGATCAGATGATAGCTAGTTGTATCTAAGTGTAAATGTGTAGTATTTAAAGTACGTAATTCCCTCTTGTCTTACATTGTTAAATTATGGATAGCTAGTTGACTTCCATCTAGTTTTACACTTCTAAATTAGGGATGGCTAGTGCAGATAGCCTTCATGTAGGATTGCATGAAATTCAAACACAAACAAGCATAATTAAAGATGTATTAACTGTGGAAACTCTACTAAGTAAAATAGTTACATATATTTTTCAATATCACATCTTCCAATTATTTTAGTTTAGTCACAGAGTCCATCAGTCTCCTTTCACTAAAACTGATTTCTTATTATTACTTTCTGACTTATTCTGTACAATTCCTTCTTCTTGTAAATTTTATTAGTTAATTTATGTATAACAGTTTATTTTGGTGCATTGGAATTTCTCTTGCAGAATTTTTGTAGTTATATTTTCTAATAGCTTCTAGGTCTTTTCATGACTTGGGACTGGGCAACGTACTTTCATGACTATGGACAAGAAAATATCAAATATATAAGGATAAACCCACAAGTTGCTGTAGTTGTGCTTGAAAAGTAAGTGGAACATATGAGTAATCAAAGTTGATTTTAAATGTCACTATATACTTACTTTATTATAAATTGTTAGTCTTTCCAATAATAGTTATGTATGTTTTGATTTTTAAAAAAGGAAAAAGAAAACGTATAGCCACCTGAAAAGTTGTATGTTTAGTTACCTCATTATGTGTTGCCCTTAAGAAACCTGACACTATTGATGTCTTACTCCAAGACAAGTTCTGCAAGATGTCAAGTTTCGTTTTTTAAATTAAAAGTTAAGTCTAATTTAGTGTCTCAGTTTGCCTTTGACAGGTGTAAATACAAATTTATAAAGAATGAAGGTAAGTTGATAAACAGTTGTAGACTGTGAATAAAGTAATGTTTTACTTTTTCTTTCTTTAATGTTAGTTTATTTTTAGTATTGGTTAAATTGTTTGATAAATATTTGTTTATGAGGATTATTTTACATTGTTATCTCAAGGTATGTGTTTAGAACCTCCCAAGCTAGCTGAATCTTGTGTTTGGGATGAAAGCAAAAAATTTGCTTCCATTAAGGGTACCATAACAGATCAATCAATACCTTCTAATCATCATAACTATGGTGGTATGTTAGACATACATAATATTCATTACTTGTAGGAATATCATGATGTATATATTTTGTGTAGGTTTATCTGAAAGTAATTTTGAAAATTTTATGTTT